>JAOTAY010060161.1:0-18571 GCA_025629805.1 Erythroxylum baracoense | reverse complement strand
ATCCCGACTTACCGCAACTACAAATTTTAGTGTGCAGAGTCAGGTAAATTTTGCAGTGCATTCGACACGCACTGTCATGTAGTTTCTTGTAAGAAGTTTGAGCGAAACACTAACTGTTAAACACTTGAGAGAAATGAGTGAAAACCGTGAGTAAAGCTCATTATGTATCTTTACTTATCTTTGAGTGATGGTGTCAATTGTTGAGTTTGTTTATGTACATCAATGAAAAAAGTAGTCATGATACGTGTATTAACTTTTTTTGAGAGTTAAAAAGGAATTTATATTAACAAAAGTAAACTATGTACACAATCCTCAACTAGGATCTCACAATTACACTACTCTACACAAAAATTACAACCAATACATCAAAGGTTTAAATAAACCAACGCGATCTAACCTCTTGGCTAAAACTATCCTGTCTCTTATGAGCTAAGAGCATCTCTCTAATCAAATTGACAATTACCACTGTGAGTTCAGAGTGATGCTATTCCTCTTGTAGATAAATTCGCCTATTCCTTTCCCGCAAAAGATAGTAGATGACATCTTGAAGGACGTCTGGAGTAGTAAACCATCCTTATAACTGGACTTAGCATACCTAATGATATATTCCAATACCTCCTCCCATACAAAAGCAAGCCTAGGAGGCTGAATCAAGTATAAAATTCTACTCCACACTGATTTACTATAACTACATTCAAAGAACAAATGGTTGTGTGTCTCATTCATTTGTTTACAAAAAACACATAAGGGATTGTAAGAATCAAACCAAATATCTTTAATTCTTAACTGATTTTTAATCACCAACCACAGAACAATGGCAACCTTGGGCCAAAGAACTTACTTCCAAACTATTTTAGACTCTGACATAATTACACCAGGTTTAACAAGTAAATTATGCGCAAACCTATTGTTAAAAATACCACTAGTATGTAAAGTCCACTTTATCCTATCCTTCCTACCGGTAATCAGTGATTCAGGTAAATACCTTTCCAATAGATGAGAATGGTGAAGTGAGTGAAGTTTCGACCACTCCTTCACAATCCAAGCAACCGAAGCCTCCATAGGGATCTTGCTTTTTGACACATGTATGTCCTCACAACTCCACAAAGGGCTAACGTCTAACCAATTATCAAACCACCTCCAAATATCTTTACCATCTCCTACCTTATATTTTAAGTAAGGATAAATCAACTCTTTACGATTCAACAAACCCTTAAAAATCCACGAATACCTTTTATTACCTTGGAGCTGCCAAAAAATGAGATTTTGAAGTTAGTAAGTTTGCACCCATTTTACCCACAAGGCTTTCTTATCCATAATTAATCTCCATATCCTCTTAAAGGGCAAAACCCGATGTATTCAGTTAATAGACATAATACTCAAACCCCTTTGATTCTTAGGAAGAATGACTTCACTTCATTTTTCTTTCGCCCCTTTACAATTTTCTGTTTTCCCAGACCATAGAAAAGATTTTAACACCCTCTCTAAATCGTTAATCACTTTCTTTGGAAGAACCAAATGGGCTGCCCAATGTACGTGCATACTACTCAACATAGAATTAATCAAAGAAACTCGAGCTACTAAAGATAAGAATATATTTTGCCATATAAGGATACAAGATTTCTTACCAGTAGTAATCGGTACTCCCAAGTAGCTAAAAGGAATATCTTGCTTAGTAAAGCCCACCATATTACATATCCATTCAGCATTTTAGATATCTGAAGATACATAAACTCCACTATTCTACTCATTAATCTTCATCCCCGACCACCCAGAAAAGATGCTCACCATGTTCATCATCATCCTAATAACCCGAGGTTTAGCCTTGCAAAAGAAGAAAACATCATCTACATAAAGAATATGGGTCAACTGTAATTCCTGACAATGGTGATGATATTGAAACAACTTACTACTATGCATAAGTTTTGAAATCAATCTAGAGAAGCCCTCCATCACCAATCTGAAGAGGTAAGGGAAAAGAGGATCGCCTTGCCTAATCCCTCTCTTATTAAAAAATGTTCTAGTAAGGATCCCATTCATTAATACACTTATAGACGAAGTCTGAATGCATTGCATAATCCAACCTCGAAACCTATCCAGTAATTGTATAGCTTCCAAACATAAGTTCAGGTAATCCAAACTTACAGTATCATATGCTTTAAAAAATCCAATTTCAAAGCACAACTTTTATTAATTTTGCTAGACTGTACTTCCTCAATAACTCTTGCAAGATTAATATATTATCACCAATATTTCTTGCTGGCAAAAAAACCCCTTGTGCTTTACTGATCACCTCAACCAACACTATTTTGAGTATGTCTGCCAGTAAAGTAGCAACGATCTTATAAACTGTAGAGCAGCAAGAGATCTAGCGGTAATCTGTAATCTTTGATGCCGTCTCTATCTTAGGTACTAAACAGATAAATGTAGGATTAATTTCCTCAAACAAGGACCACGAGGAAAAAAACTCTAGTATAGCCTCGGTAAGAAGAGGTCCTAGGATCTCTCATTTTTGTTGGAAGAAAGCCCCAGAGAACCCATCCGGACCTGGCGCCTTAGAACTATGTAACCTAAACGCCACCTCTTTCACCTAACGAGCTATATAAGGTTTAAGTAGCATCTTTTGCATTAGTTGATCTAGACAATACTCAAGAACATTCCCAACCCAGAACCCACTTCACTAATTAGATTCATAAAATAGGTTCAAATATGCTTAAATAACCCCTTTTTATCAGAAATAAGATTCCCTTGCCCATCCTTTAGTTCTATGATGGAAGCATGGAAGCAATTAGAGTTTACATCTCCATCTTTGAGCCAGTTCAAACGAGCTTTCTATCGGGTAATTAAGTTCTATAGGTTTAGGGCATCTTGGTACTTCCTCAATCTATCTGCTTCTTGAATCTGAAGATTGACATTATTAGGATTCAAATAACATAGGCGTTGTACCTCTGTGACAGCTTGGCATACTTCAAATTTTGCATTAATTGGAAAGCTTTGTACCCAACCACCTCTCTCTCCCAAACCGGACAGATAACATCCATGAAACCTTCAACCTGAATTAACCCATTAAAAAATCAAAATGGAGCTCCTACTGTTGTCCCAATAGTCATCTGATTAATAAAAGTGGTCACATGATTTGAACATATTGGGAAGGACTGCAGCCAATCTTGATTTACCAATGCAAGGTCTAATTTTTTCCTTAAGAACAAGTGTCCCTGTTGTTTGTTGTCCCATGTAAACCATCTATTAGTGCCTCTAAGATCCACCAATTCAACTTGTTGGAGCATCTGAGATAGTTCCCTCCCTATTCTGGGATGTAAACTTACACCACCCTCTACTTCATCTAAATTTAAACTGCAATTGAAGTCACCCAATACTATCCAAGGGAATTGCATACCTAACTGAATTATTCTCAAGTCCTCCCACAGCTGAGATCTTTGAAATGCAAAATTGGACACATAAACAATAGTAACTTCAAAATGAGACCTACCTATAATCCAGCAATGCAAATGAATATACTGCTCACTTATTTAAATAAATCGAACATCAACTAGCTCCTTATTAAACTAGCACAAAATTCTACCATTAAAGTGGTAATCATGATTCAAAAGATACTGCCATTTTGCCCCCAAAAAACTTACTTCTTTTTGACCTGAACCTTTCTTTATTTTAGTTTCTAGTAGTCCCACTAAAATCAGATTATGCTCAGCTATCACTTCTTTAACCATCAAATGCTTAAGAGGGTTATTTAGTCCTCTTGTATTCCACACTAACAACGACATTTAAGGAATTCTTTAGAAGAAACACTTAGGGGAGATAACCCCTTTATGTTTCTTTTTCTTATCCTTTTTTCGCTTACCCTTAGCAGCAATGACTACAATCAGAGGAGAATGGTCATCATCCTCAAATAATGAGTTTAATTCCCTACCTCTTATATTTGATGGAACTAACTTATCTGCTGGAACCAAGACTTCAAAATTAGGATTGTCCCGATTATTAGCTATACCATCCTGTTTATCATCTCTAACCACAGAAGGAATAGGAGGAATATACTTAGTCGAACTCTTTTTGCTGCCTCTATCCTTAGCATTCACGACTTTACTATAAGAAATTTCATCAGAAATGGACTCCAACACTAAAGTCGTCTCAAAATGTTTACTCGACCCCTATATATGCCCTGCTGCCTCCACTGCCCTCTTCTCCATATCCCTAAGTCCTCCTTGAGCATGGGATTTTTCTTTTTGGATCCCTTGATGCCTCTCCACATCAGAGATAACCCCATTTCCTTCCTCGTGGAAAATCTCAAAATTTGACGTACTTGTCATGCCTAAGGGAGAGGATCGATCTGCCACTGGTTCCTCCTGCATCCATTCTTGAATTTTCCTATCGGTCTTGACCTAGATTTTCTTAACCTCTGAAGTTGACCACAGATAAGAAAGTGATATCTCATCCCTGACTAGTTCTCGAGCTTCTCCAAGTTTGAGAGTCAGAAGAGTGGTGGGTAGTGATGCCATCTTAGGAACTTCCACACAGATCTTTGCGTATCCTATCCTCTCTATAATAGCTATTTGAGAATCCATGCAAAGGGGTTTTCCTAATGTAATAGGTAAGTGACTCAAGTCTTCTATTATCTAGTATTCCATTGGTAATCTATAGAATTGCACCTACAAAGAAATCACCTCAATAGTACCCCTGTCTAAATCCACACTAGGATGCCATTTCTGCAAGAACAGGGGTTGGTTCCTTATCTGCCATGTCCTTTGTTCAATAATCTCTAATACATTAGCATTGTCTAGAAGCTTGAACAACACCATCCTATCCTCTTTAAACATAACCTTTTGTAGTCCTCTTCGTCCCCATTGCGCCTTCACTCAAGCATTAACCAATGGGAAGGTCACCCACTTTGACTAGAAGAACTCGACGAGGGTGTTGGACCACGACCTAGCACCCGTCTGAAGCACCTCAATCGGTGGAGAAACGAATACCCTCGTGAACTACATCAGGATAATATTTAAGATCCCCATGATGGTGAGTAGTCTTGAGCTTGTTATTCCATGCCCCCTTCGTCGGAGAAGATAAATTTTGAGCCTCTCGATCCTTCACTCCACTCAATGACCCCCTAGCATCGCCCTTGAGTTGCCCACGTGAGAAGGGAGGGAAGTCCTCTGAAATCAGTGCCGCCCTTTCCTTATCTATGATTTCCGTCGCACCCCTAAGGTGGATCTCCGGTAAGGCGAGTGCCTCCTCTGCCTGTGGAAACCCTAGGTAAATGACCAAGCAAACCCTACAATGTTTTAGGCTTTCAAAAAAGACACAGAAAGTGTAGGGGTAGGACATAATCTCACAGCAAAAAGCAAATGTCAAAATCTGTATCCTAGTTTCTTATGCTAAAGTAACTCCTTTTTGTGTATTAACTTGATATTTAAGTTTACTTAAATTTGAGGGATTGTATGCTTTGATCTTTGTGAAGATGAAATGATAGAATTGAGTGGTTGTATTTATTTTGCTTGAGGACAAGCAAAGATTAAAGTGTGGGGATGTTGATAATTGT
The DNA here is from genome assembly GCA_025629805.1 of Erythroxylum baracoense. Taxonomy (NCBI): domain Eukaryota; kingdom Viridiplantae; phylum Streptophyta; class Magnoliopsida; order Malpighiales; family Erythroxylaceae; genus Erythroxylum; species Erythroxylum baracoense. Next base: position 13,020 of record JAOTAY010060161.1, on the reverse strand, counting down.
GCATTAGTCTATGTTTTTCTATGTAATTAGTATATGTTTTCTTGCATACTTGTTGATTTTTGTTATAGTTTAGGATTCATTTTTTATAGTTTTGATTAGTTTGATTTCCATTGTTGTTCTTTTGTGTTTGATGTTAATTTAGGGTAAAAATTGACTATTTTTGTGTAGGAAGGAAGATGGAGCAACTTAGAGATAGAGTAGATATTAAAGAGGAGAACAAAAGAGGAGTGCATCTGTGGCCAATTCCCACCATCGTGGGAATCATAATTCGAGACAATATGTGGGGCTTTATTAAACTTAGGATTTTTAGACTATAAAAGGATAATTAAGCCTCCATCTTGAGGGAAGATGAAATCCTTCTGTAGAAACACCATCTTTGGAGTGAAGAACATATATTTGGAGCCTTGAGGAAGGATTAAAGTTAAGGATCATCATTAAGATTGGGAAAAATAGCACATCAACACCAAAATTTCCAGATTTTTGGCAAAGAAGAGAAAGAGTCTAGTTATTCAATTTTTTTGTTAATTTTACTTCTTCTATTCTTTGTAAAATGCTTTAATTGAATGTTGATGATGTTATGGAGACCATGTTAGGCTAATTTAGTTTTAGGGTTTATTTTTGAACTATTTTGTTAGAACTCTTATTTTGTTGAATTGAATGAAATTGTCTTTGATGATTGTTGATTTAAATTGTTATCTTGCAATAAATTGAGATAGTGCATAAGATAAATTTTTGTAGGATTATACAACAAGAGTTGACGACCTATAGACTTACAATTATCACGTTAATTGAATAGTTAAAAGAGAGATCTCAGCTAGTCAATTGATCACCCGTAAGATAGTTTAATAACTAGTTGAATAGGTTGAGTCATTAGGTAGGTTGAGAGATTGTCCAATTGATTTGCTTAAATTTGATTAGAGACATTTAATTACACCTTAAGAGAGGGTAGTTAATACATTCAGAATCTAGGGTGAGACATAATTCAATCAATAAAATAGGAGGGAGACAAAATAGGGAAAAACGTAATCTCTAGTCTTTAGATTCTTGAATTTCGATTTTTTTGCATGTTAGTATTGTCTATTATTTTGAGTTGGTATTTTAATTTTAATTTAATTTTTCATATTATTTACATTTAACAATTTCGTTTCTTAGATAAAGTTTTATCTAAATTAAGTGGTGTCTGGGCATTAATCCCTATGGGATTGATATCCGCTCTTTTAAGCTATATGTCATAACTCGTTCACTTGCAGTTTTTGAGTGTAAAATAAGTAGATAGGTTTTACTATCAACATTGAGCAAACTCAAGATCAACTAAATTAAAATGAGATCCTAGCCCACTAAGAAATTATGTGATAATTTCTTGAATTAATAGTGAGGGCTATTAATTTGTTTAAAATAATGGGAGTAACTAAAATTTTAAAGTCCTTATTTATTTGGTTTTAAGGCATAAACTAATTTTTTTATTTTTTGACGAAACAGTTTTTAAAAATGGGTACGAACTTGTCCCTGAAGAGAATCATGGATGTAAACAAATTGACTGGACCAAATTTTTCAGACTGGTTGCGTAACCTTAAAAATGTTCTAAGGCAAGAAAAGAAATTGTACGTTCTTGACACTTAGCTTCCAGCAGAACCTGCATAAGATGCTGCCAATGAGAATTAGGAATATTATCAAAGTCATATTGATGATAATCAGCAAGTTACATGTGTGATGTTAGCTAGCATATCTCCCGAGCTTCAGAGGTAACATGAAAATATGAATGCAAGGGTAATGTTCCTACATCGTCAAGAGTTGTTTGGGGCACATATTCGACTGGAGAGGTTTGAGACTGCGAGAGCTAAGTTTCAATGTCAGATGGCTCATAGATGTTCAGTGGAATTTTATTTTCTACAGATGATTAGCTACATTGATAATTTTGGCTAATTAGGGTAGTAACTGAACCTCGAGTTGAGCATTGATTTAGTGCTCCAGCCTCTTGCCTAGAGTTTTTCACAATTTATTATAAATTTCCGCATGAACAAAAAGGAAGTTTCATTGGCTGAATTGCTCAACATGCTCAAGACCGCTGAGGGATGCCTTAAAAAAGAATTCAATTCTGTTCTTGTTGTTGGCTCTTCTTCTTCCAAGAATAAGGGTAAGACCTTGAGAAGAAGAACAAGAACAAGAACCAGAAGGCTTCTGCTAAACTAGCAAAGCCAATAAGCGATGTAATTTATGGTTAAATTACATCTATTGAGTGGACAGATTATTCATTAATAGAAAAAATGAAAGGTTTGGCTATTAAAACAAGTACAATGCAAAATGAAATAGAAAAAACTAGAAAAGAAAATAAAAAAAGATTTATAAACTCAGAAATAAATATTAATCCGAACACAAAATAAGTTATAATGCTAAAAAACTCAAATCATCAAAAAATATTTCACATCTATTAAAAAGAAGAAATACTCGATTAGGAAAAAGAAGAATGAAAAGGGAATATGTTTCCATTGTGGCGTAGCTGGACATTGGAAGAGGAACTGCAAAGCTTATCTTGCTGACTTGAAGGAAAAGAATTTAAGCGTAGCTTTAACTTTAGGTTTGTTTATGATTGAAATCTACACTTAACTTCAGGTTTGTTTAGGATTGAAATCAATCTTTCTACTTCTGTTTCACAATCTTGGGTATTAGATACCGGATGTGGTTCTTACATTTGTAGCAATGTGTAGGTGCTGATAGATAGTAGAGCATTGAGAAAAGGTGAAGTGGACTTACAAGTCGATAATGGAGCAAGAGTTGTTGCATTATCCATAGGAAGTTGTAGTCTAACTTTGCCTTTTGGTCTAGTACTTGAACTAAATAATTGTTATTATGTTCTTGTTGTCACAAAAAACGTTATTTCTATTTCAAGTTTGGACATTAATGGATTTGTCTTCATTATTAAGAATAACAGTTTTTCTTTTTATAAAGATGATGTTTATTATGGATCTAGTATGCTTACAAATGGTTTGTATGAACAATTATAAACATAAATAGCAAGAAAAGCAGATTAAGTGACCAAAATCCATCTTATTTATGACATTTTAGTTTAGGTCATGTTAATGAAATAGGAATCACTAAGTTACATAAAGAAGGATATTTAGATCCTTTTGATTATGAATTATATAAAACTTGTGAATCTTGTTTAATAGGTAAGATGACCAAACTACCCTTTAGTGGAAAAGGGCAACATGTTAATGAGTTGTTAGAGCTTATACATTCAGATGTATGTGGCCCTGTGTCTACTCAAGCTAGAGGTAGATTTTCTTATTTTATAACATTTACAGATGACCATTCTAGATATGGCTATGGATATTCAGTGAAATACAAGTCTGAAGCATTTGAAAAATTCAAAGAATTTAAACTTGAAGTAGAGAAACAAATAGGTAAGAGTATTAAGACACTTAGATCTGATCGAGGTGGCAAGTACTTGGACCATAAGTTTCTTGGTTACTCAAAAAAGAATGGGATTCTTTCACAATGTACTCCGCCCAGAACTCTAAAACATAATGGCATTTTTTAAAGAAGCAACTGTAGTTTATTAGATATTGTCCATTCCATGATGAGTCATGCAATTCTTGCAGTTTCATTTTAGGGATATGCTCTTAAAACTACTGCTTACCTATTAAACAATGTTTCGTCAAAATCAGTTTACAAGACTTCATATGAGATATGGATTGGTAAAAGACCAAGGTTATCACACTTGAAAATTTGGGGATGTGATGTTATGTGAAGCATGTAATGTCTGATAAGCTTGAAGCTAAATCAGATAAATACATACTTATGGGGCATCCAAAAGAAAGTTTTGGATATTAATTTTATCATCCTCTTGAGCGAAAGGTGTTTGTCTCAAATCATGTTACATTCTTAGAAAGAGAATTTATTCTCAAAGAAAGTAATGGGAGTGATGTGGAACTTAGAGAAGTTCTAGAACCACAAACACACATTCAAGTGGAACAAAAACCACAAGTTGATACATTGGATGTACAACCAATGGTTCAAGAAACACATAGTCTGCGACGCCCTAGAAGAGTACGTTATCCTCCTGTTAGATTAGATCTACATATTGAAAAAGGAAATGATAATGCTTTACTTATGAATGACGAATCTACTAATTTTAAGGAAGCAATGTCAAACATCGATTCTTTAAAATGGCAAGAAGCCATGAAATCTGAAATGGAATCCATATACACTAACCAAGTATGGACTTTGGTGGATGCACCTGAAGGTATAGTATCTATTGGGTGCAAGTGGGTTTTTAAGAGAAAAACTAACATAGATGGAACTGCACATATGTACAAAGTAAGGCTAGTGGCAAAAGGTTACAGATAAAAATAAGGAGTTGATTTTAATGAAACTTTTTAGCCAGTAGCAATGTTGAAGTCCATCAAGATTTTATTGGCTATAGCTACATACCATGATTATGAAATTTGGCAAATGGATGTCAAAGAAACATTTTTAAATGGGAATTTGCAAGGGTATGTGTATATGACACAACTTGAAGGTTTTGAATCCAAAGAATTTCCTGACCAAGTATCCAAGTTGTAAAGGTCCATTTATGGACAAAAACAAACGTCACAGAGTTAGAACATCCATTGTGATGAAAAACAATCAAAGAGTTTGATTTTATTAAAAATGTGGATGAACCTTGTGATTACAATAAGGTAAGTGGAAGTGCAATTGTTTTCTTTGTGCTTTAAGTGGATGACATATTGCTTATTGGAAATTACATTTCAATGTTCCAGTTTGTTAAGATATGTTTATCCAAGAAATTTTCCATAAAGGATATGGGTGAAGCAGCTTATATATTAGGTATAAAGATCTATACAGATTAATCAAAAAGATTGCTTGGTTTATCCCAATCCACATACATTGACAAAGTGTTAAAGAGGTTTAACATGTAGAATTCTAAGAGGGGATTCTTACCCACTTCGCATAGGATTTATCTATCCAAGAGAAAATGTCCTAAGACATAAGAAGAAAGAAATAGAATGGATGGTGTTCCATATGCTTTGGCTATTGGATTAATCATCTATGTGATGCTATATACGAGACCCAATATTGTTTATACTTTAAGCATAACAAGCAGATATCAAACTAATCCTGGTGAAAGTCACTAGACGGCTATGAAAAACATCTTAAAGTACTTAAGAAGGACTAAAGATAATTTTCTGGTCTATAGAGGAATTGTGCTGAGAGTTCAGGGTTATTCGGATGCCAGTTTTTAGTTTGATCAAAACGATAGTAGATCACAATCAGGGTACATTTTTACTCTTTATGGTGGTGCAGTTAGTTAGAAGAGTTCCAAATAACCAACCATCTTAGATTCAATAACTAAAGCTAAGTATATTACAGTTTCTGAGGCAGCAAAGAAAGTAGTTTGGATCAAAAAGTTCATCAATGAACTTGAAGTGGTTTTTAGCATTGTTGATCTAATAGTATTGTACTGTGACAACAATGGCACTATTAACAAGTGAAGGAATCGAGGTCTCATCAGTGATCCAAGAATGTACTCAGAAAGTTTCACTTGATTCGGGAGATAGTGGAATGAAAGGACATCGTCATAGAGCGAGTTCACACTGAAGAGAATCTTGCAGATCCTCTCACTAAGCCTTTATCTCAAAAGAGACATAATAGACATATGGATCACTATCGTATTTGATACATTGACGATTGGCTTTAGTGCAAGTGGGAGATTATTGGTTTATGCCCTTACAGCCAACTTAATTTTGGTTGTAAATTTATTTGTATGACATTATTATTATTCAATAAAAGGCATTTTTATCTTTGTGTATTTGTGTATTATTTAATTATTTATCATTAAGATAAAATCTATGGAATAATTATTATGCAATTAGAAATTATAATGTGATTATAATTATGAGATTCGAATTGCATTTTTTATATTATTCCTAAAGTCACCTGTGGAGATGATCCCTACTCACTCTATACTCATATTTAATGAATTAAGGTGATTTAATGAATTAAGGTGATTTATTTTTGTTGGTTTGACACATACTAAAATTTGGCATTGTTTCCGAGAACTGGTGTTAATTGATTTATTTCTTTCATTTTTGATATTTTCCTTTGTTTCTGGTTTATGCCTTATTCTTCTTGTATAGGGAACTAATTTTTGATCCAGAGTTTGAGAAGACAGCTTGTAGATTAAGAAAAGAAACTCAACAACAAGCTACCTAAGCATCATCTACATAACTTAGTTTGAATTTGGAAATTGATTTAACTGACTATCTTAGTGATTCTGACGGTGAGTTTGATGAACCACCGATTGAAGAAGAAAGTAAGACGACATCAAATCAACCAATATTGAGAGATTTAGCAACTCTCGATGTGAACCAACAATAGCTATGCATCACATTCCCTGTCATCGAAGGTACTTTTGAATTAAAATATGGTTTAGTTCATTTACTCCCTACCTTCCGTGGTCTTGCAGGTGAAGATCCACATAAACACTTAAAAGAGTTTCATGTAGTTTGCTCAACCACGAAACCCCAGAATATTATAGATGATCAAATCAAGATGCAAGCTTTTCCATTCTCATTAACTGACAAGGCAAAAGATTAGTTATACCACTTGACCTCTGAGTCCATCACCAATTGGAACGAAATGAAAAGACAGTCTTTAGAAAAAAATTTCCCAGCCTTTAAAGATGCTAATATACGAAAAGACATATGTGGCATTAAACAGTACAATGGAGAGGACTTGTACGAATATTGGGAGAGGTTCAAACAATTGTTTGCTAGTTGCCCACAACATCAAATTCCTGATAGGTCTTCATCCAATATTTTTTGAAGGACTTTCCATTAATGATAGAAACATGATAGATACTGCAAGTAGAGGAGCACTGGTGAACAAAACTCCCGATGAGGCATGCACTCTAATATCAAACATGGTTGTTAATGCATAACAGTTTGGCACTTAACAAGAAAGTGTCCCAAAGAAAGTCAACAAGGTAAGTGTTATTTCTAATGATCCAAGAATTGATGCTCTAATATCTCTCATTGAAAAGTTAGTTTTAGGACAGTTATAGCAAGTGAAGGCATGTGGAATTTGCTTTACTTCAAGCCATCCCATTAATATATGTCATATTCTCCAAGAGGATTCCACTGAACAAGTTAATGTTATAATCAGGCTTGAGGTTGTTGCTAAAATCCTGGAGGTCTATTTGTATAATTAAAATTAGGATGATCCCTCCATCCTTGATTGTATGTGTTAGGGTATGGGCCATTTCTTATTTGTGGTCTAGGAAATCCTCTAACTGCATTAACTTGTTCAATGGAATCCTTTTGGAGAGTAAGACATATATTAATGGGATGGCTCGAAGTAGAGCAAATTCCATATGCCTTCACTCGTTGCAACTATCTTACAACCAACTTTTCAATGAGAGATGTTAGAGGATTAATTCTTGGATCATTAGAAACAAAACTTAGCTCGATGAATTTCCGTGGGACACTTTCCTGTTGAGTACCAATTTGTTGTGCATTAGCAATCATGCTTGATATCAAAGTGCGTGCCTCATCGGGATTTTTGTTCACCAGTGCTCCTCCACTTGCAGTTTCTATCATGTTTCTGTCATGAATGGAAAGTCCTTCATAAAAATATTAGATGAGGAGCTGTCAGGAATTTGATATTATGGGCAACTAACACACAACTATTTGAACCTTTCCCAATATTCGTACAACTTTTCTCCATTATACTATGCCATATATGTCTTTTCATATATTAGCAGCTCTAGAGACTGGGAAAATTTTCCCAAAAAATTTCTTTTCATTTTGTTCCTACTAGTGATCGACCTAGACTGCATGCAATATAACCAATGTTTGGCCTTGTCAGCTAGTGATAATGTAAAAGTTCGCATCTTGATTTGATCCTCTGTAATATTCTGGGATTTTATGATCGAGTAAACTACATGAAACTCCTTCAAGTGTTTATGTAGATCTTCATTTGCAAGACCACGGAAGGAAGGGAGTAAATGAATTAAACCAAATTTTAATTCAAAGTACCTTCAATGGCAGGGAACGTGATGCACAACAATTGATGGTTCATATTAGGAGTTGCTAAATCTCTCAATGTTGGTTGATTTGCTGCTATCTTACTTTCTTTTTCAACCAATGGTTCTTCAAATTCACTGTCAGAATCACTAAGACAGTCACTTAAATCAATTTCTGAATTCAAACTAAGAGGTGAAGGTGATGTTTGGGTAGCTCATTATTGGGTTTCCTTTCTTAATCTATGAGTTATCTTCTCAACCTTTAGATCAAAAATTAGTTCTCCTGTACAAAAAGAACGATGCATAAACCAGAAATAAGGAAAAATATAAAAAGCAAAACTAAAAGAAATAAAACAGTTGACACCAGTCCCTGGCAATGACACCAAATTTTGGAGGGTGTCGAAGAAAAAAAATAAATCACCTTAATTCATTAAATATGAGTATAGAGTGAGTAAGGATCGTCTCCACAAGGAATGGTGAATTTATCTCTTTTACAAAAATAAACAGTAAAATTAGGTGGTTTTAACTGATGAAAATAAGTTAACAATAATTCAATTATTAAAAACCGTAGGGTGTATTAGTTTTGTAAACTCTTCGATTTACCGCAGTCATTTATAGCATAATTAAAAATTAGAAAAATTAAATGCATAAAAATAAATCAACACTGATATTTATTAACGTAGTTCGGCACACTTTGCCTACGTATGCAAGGCCCTCACCTAGCTTAATTCTTTCACTAATGACAATAGTTTTATACAAGGTTTTACTAAGCTGTCACTACTCAACCCTTGACACTATGTCTCATCCTCAAAATCCGTGAAAGAATTTCACACCCAATAACACGATCGACTCATGTTAACCTCAATAGAGGATTTTTCTCAACAATCTTTTAATGAAAGAACACTAAATAAATAACTCAAGTTGTCAAAAATTTCAACATAAATAAGAACACTTGAGAAATAATAGAAAAACAACTACCATATAGAGTTCCACCAAAACAGGTCTGAAAGTTGTCACCATAAATTATGGGTTAATCTATGTAAATACCGATATTAATTCACAACTGTAGGATGAAAATGCCAAGTATGACAGCCTACGCAAACAACCTACTACAAGTTGTTGTAGCCACAAAGAAATCAGTTAACAATTATCATTCACCTGCGACAAACCCAGACAAGACAAAGATCAAACCAAAACAAGGCAAGGAAGAAATCACGCAACAACCATCACAAAACCTGTAGTTCACTAACACTTTCCTTCTGCACCTTTCAAAATGATGACTCATGCACACCATTACACACTTTCAGCTATCTCCTAATTTTCTGCACACCCAACAATGTAATCTGCTCATTCATTATATATCAACCTGCACCAAGATGAAGACCAAGCCCCATGCAAACCTCCCTAAAAATAATAAATAATCATAATAAAGACAGTATCATTCATCGTTAACACATCCTAGAAAACATCAAATGTGTAGTCCAAAAAATAAAGTCACGCATGAAATAAAACTAAAACTTGGAATGCTTCACGTAATAACCACTCTAGCTATCTTCTAATATCCATACCACCACTAATAAACCAATGCTAAGACTCTGACAAAATCACCCCCACTACACCAAGGAGTCTTCACATAATTAATTAATAAAAACTACAACACCAAGATGGAATAAGCATTCACGTGAAGTTGGCCTAGCAGCTCTTCCATCTAATTAACAACCAACGACAAACAACTTACAATTGTCAGTACAACTATAGAGCAACCAATAAGAAATCCATACCTAATAGTGGACAACACACACAGATCTCTCACTTACACAATCAATCCACGCACATTTGACTAGAGAGAAACCACGGCTATAGACCTCAGTTATGTCATATGTAAGAGATCTCAACTGGATAGAATTTTAAGCCCATACGTTTGTCCCAGATTGTAGATATTTAAAATACAACTTTTAGATCATATAGAAATCCAATCTCACACTGATTTGAATTTTAAACTCATCAACATTATCTTAGATGTCCAATTATCAAAAAATGCCAAAACCAAATGATAAGATATATACCAAATATCTTAACAATCTCTGCCTTTTTGGCATTGTTTGTCACAAATATGAAACTCTCCTTAAAAAAATAATTGGACATATAATCCATATGAGAAAAGAACTCCCCCTTATTCCAACATCAAGATCTAAAGAACATCCAAATTTCTTTAAGTTCAAGAAACATCCAAAGAAATAATAATGAACAATTATTTGATTATCCCAAATTCTCCCCCTTGAGACAAAAAGATGCCAAAAAGCAAGGCTAATAGTCACAAAGATACCTTAAAATCTCCCCCTGAATGGAACATTTACCAAAAACAATCTGGCATCTCCTCATTGAGACAAAACAATGTCAAAACAAAAATCCTTTAATGTGATCAATCTTAGCGAATAAAGAAACATAAGAAGCACTTTAATTTCATCTTAATAAGATTGATTAAATTCATAAATCCCATCATCAAGCATAGCCTCATGTACTCATCAATCAACTGAACTTTAGAAAACCCATAAATAAAATCTCAGAAAGCCTAAACGATAACTCTTTTGACCTCTTTTTTGTTTTTTATTTCTTATTTTAATAAATAACATCAAACTATACTTTAAAAATGTAAAGCACACAATCCTTATGCCCTTTGAAGAAAATCAAACCTGGGATTATTCCTCATCTTATTATCTTAGTCATCAACTGTTTGGTTGATTTATTCATTTGAAGTAACCGACTTATTCTCAGTCTGAATAGTATCTTCAAAAGTTGTAACTAACTGTGAATCTGTATAATTTCTTATTTTTTCCTCTACGTGTTTATGCTTGTGCATAACCCTTTGTAAGCCAAGAGTGCTTCGGTAACATGGGTTGCTGTTGGAAATTTAATGGAGAGTATCTAGATTTTCAGTTTTGATCCCTTTGAAACATAATTTGTAACAACTTGTAACATTTCGGTCTTATGGGTCCGATTACTCCACAAAAGTGACATAAAGGTGTGAACCTCCAATTTTTCTTTGTGATTTCTTCTTGGACAGAGCTGTTTGCACCAATTTTCTTATCATTTGACTTAGAACATTCACTTCTATAGCCAATGCCTTGAAGGTCTCCTTTAGTCTTACCAATTTCCAATCACTTTTCTATCTTTTCGATACCTCCATTCAACATTATTATTTCCATTTCTGTGCTGACTAGCTTCAACTTTGTTTCATTAAGCTCATCTATTGTAGATAACAACTTCTTCTCAAGATCTTGAATGGTGTTCTTCATGGTAGAGTTTTCCTCCTTCAACTTCTCATTTTTCTTGTAGGTTTGGACCTATTTATGATACATGAACTCATCGATTTCACAAATACCTTCCTTTTTATTATCTAAAGTACTGTCATCATTATCATAATCTGAGATTGAGCTTTAAGTAGATTCGTTGCCATTTTTCCCAAAATTTTCTGATTTACTCACATTTTCATCATCAGTTATTTACTTTTTGGTTTATGTAAAGCAAGTAACTGGACTTTTGCTATATAAAGCAACTAACACAGCACTACTCACAGCTTCTTCTTCACTACCATACTCACTTATAGATTATTTCTCACTCCAAGTGCTTATATAAGACTTCCTTTTTCTCTTCTTCAAGGTGTTAGCACATTCCACTTGCACGTGTCTGAAGCCTTGAAACTCATGACATTGAATTTTCTTCACTCTTCTTTCACCCTTAATGAAATTTCTTATCAATAACTCCATATCCTCATTCTTATCAAATTCATCTTCGAAGTCATTCATGGCTTTACCAACCTTAGCTTGCAATGCCAATCCTTTGCTCTTCTATTAATTATCGCTCAATAAATTCATCTCAAAGTTGGTAAGAATCCCAATTATCTTATCCAAAGACAATTCAGTGATATCATGGGCTTCTTCGATGGCTGCAATTTTTTGTGTGAACCTCGGAGGCAATGATCTCAATGTCTTCTTAACTAGTTTTAGGTTAGAGTACTTTTTCCTGAGTTGATGTGCTTGGTTTGTTATATTATGCAATCTCTCATGGAATTCTCCAACTGTTTCACTCTCATCCATCTTTAGCTCTTCAAATATCACAACCAACATCTAAAGTTTTGAGGCTATCACAAATTTTGATCCTTCATGTATAGTCTGCAAAGTGTCCCATGCTTCTTTCAATGATTCACTAGCTGATATCATAGCAAAATGACCTTCATCAAATGTAATGAAGATGATGTGCAGGGCTTGAGAAGTTCTAAGCGCTTTCTCTTCTTCAGCCTTTGTCCACTCATATGCATCTTTAAGCACTGCTTCTCCCTTTTCATCAATCGCCACTGGATATGTCCAGCCATTTAAAATTGAGTTCTACGCTTTTGTGCTTTGTGCCTGAACGAATACTCTAATCCGTTATTTCCATGTAGGATAATTTGAACCATCTAATAACGATAGCCTAATGATTGATGCCCTTTCTCTTATAGCCATAATTTCAAAACAAGGATCTTCACCGACTTGATTTACCAGGTTCTGATTCGGTGACCCGCTCTGATACCAATTGAAAAATTGTAGGGGTGTATTAGTTTCACAAACTCTTTAAGTTAAATGAATCAAAATAAATCAATAACAATATTTTTTGGTTGACAAAATCTGCAAGCGCACAGAATCATTCCTAGTATTTACAAATCAAGTATTCTAAGGTCTTCTCCTATAAGGACTAAGCTATTAACTATTGAAGTAATCCTAATTACTTGAACTAAAATAACAAGAAACTTAAAAGATGATTGGATTAGAGCAGACAATAAATTGTAAAGACTATAAATAAATAAGCAAAAGAAATCTTATGATTTAGACTTAGGGATTTAGGGTTCACCAATTTAAGAGATTGATTAATAAATTAAGGATATGATTAAGTGATAGGTTATAATAACAATTGCACAAATTTACTTATATTCTCTCTCAAGACATATAAGAATACCTAAC
>JAOTAY010060119.1:0-18577 GCA_025629805.1 Erythroxylum baracoense | reverse complement strand
ATGATGTATAAACTTTTGATTTTGATCAATGAAATGAGGAAGAGTTTGATTTTAAAAATATTGTGGTTTACAATTAACGCTTTATTGTTCAAATTGATGTGATGCCATGTGGAGTGATTGTAGTGATCGCACGTAGCGCTCCCTTATCATAGGATATGTACCGGAATGACCTGAGGGTGTCCCGGTGCGTACCCTACGGTAAGGGGGTGTTACACAATGTGAGCAACACGATAAATAAGAACAATGAGAATAGGAAGAGGAGACCCTCTTAAATTAAAGAGGATAATAAGAAGTTCCAAGTAGCTCAAGTAAAGTTGAGAAAGAAAATATTGAGGAAGTTTTGAGATCATAAGTATGAACTAGTTTAAAGTCTTGAGATCATAAGTATGAAAAGGAATAAACTATACTCTAGGCTCAAAGAGTCTCAAAAGTATTTAGATGTGTACATAAGTGTACTGGAATGATGAAGAATGAATTGTATATTATAAAATCATGTAAGAGTGTGGCTATTATTAGCAATCATAACTTAGGTGAATTAAAGCATAAGATTAAGACATTAAAGAAAGAGGCTAATTCTTTTAAGGACTCATTATCTAAATTCACCAAGGAAGTGAGAAACTAAAAAGCACATTAAGAGCATAAAATAATTCCAATAATAGGTATGGGATTAAATATAATTATGGGCACACATCCAATTATAATACTACATTTATCAAAGGAAAACATTTTCATATTGAATAACCTTTGCCGAAGATGAAAAATAAACATAATGCATCAGTACCTAAGGATACATGTAAATCATATACATAAGCTTCACCCATTAGGCCTTACTCTAAAGGCAAGTCTTATACAATCTTGTATGGTTAAAAATTTAGGCACAGAGCTCAATATTATCAACAAAAGAATTGTTATTAATTCTATGCAAAGTCATAAGGTAGCATGCAATCTCATTCACAATCATCTAGGACTCAACATTATTTTAGAAGCAAGAATCATGCTTCCGTATATAATAGGCCTTATATTAAACAAAACGCCATAGAGTATATCACATCTAGTTTTTATTTTTAAAATTAAACCTATGAATATAGAAGAAGCACTTATTCATGAAAGTTAGAATTTGTTTCCTGTAAATAAAGAATCAAACTAATTGAGAGATGTAACTTTGGCATTTCAATTTTATTTTAATCCCTAACCCTTAGGTAAAACTATAATTAATGTACAATATAAACTAATTCTAAACCTATAGTATAAACATGCCAAATTTGTATCTATCTTTTATTTTGCCATGCCATGAATGATTTGTCTCATTTATTTATTTTTAGTTCTAAAACTATTCAACTTATACTTAATTCACTATCATCATTACATCTTTTTTCCCTAACATATGTTTTGACCTTCTATTATTGTTAAAAATTAAGATTCGGGAAACCATATATATACTAGTTCAATTATGTATTTGTTATAAAAGTATAAACATTATATTTGAATCCTATCCACACTGTATCTGATTCTATTTAACTTACCATATTAAAACAAAACAAATTTAAGCCTTTCATTGATCACTTTATAGGCATAACAAACTCATACCTAACTATTAACAAAAACACTGATACCTTGCATTCTTCACCAACAACAACATGTTCAGATGCAGAATGAACCACTAACACTTGAAATAGATGTAAAAGAACACAAAAGAAATCATCCAAAACTGAAAACAAAACCTTCCCTAACAACAACAACAAGAAAATTGAAAAAATAAGTGGAAAGGAGGAATAACTAACCCCACTGGATGACTAACCAGAGAAAGTGACAACAAAGATGGTGTATAATCAAAGAAAACCAAAAGACGACAATGGCGAGGTTGGAGGGAAAGGCTTTCTAAATTTTTTCACATACTAGATGAAACATGAGAAGGAGGGATCAACTTTCATTAAAATGTGATAAAGAAATGACATCATTTATGGTTAAACAAATGACGTCATTTGCCTTAGAATTAAAACAATAACCTGACGTCATTGAACTTTCCAAAGGACAGAAATTACGGAAATTTTGTTAATATTTCTTGCCAGGAATCATTGGTGTCTATTTTTAAGACAATTTTCACTAATTCGCGCTAACTTTCATCGACAAATGTTTCGCCTCCTCCTTTACTGATGGAGTTTTTCTTCCATCGCAAAGAACTTTTGTTCCCCAACAACTATATCGATGAAAAGCATGTTCCATCGGTAATGTACTACAAAAAAATTTTCATCCGTAATTTATAATTTTCTTGTAGTGAATGTAGTACCTACATAGTGTATTTAAATGTTATTTTAAAAATTCCAAAGGATATATGTTCAAAGGTGAAAAATGTAACAAATGAGTGACTGAATTTGAGTCATGGGATATTATATTCTTAGAGAATGATTTTCCATGGTAAGAAAACACGGTTCAAAACTTTTCTATATATGAGATATTGAATTAGGATGATCTAATAACTCCACATGAAGTGTATGGAATAGATTCAAGTCGGAGCAATTTAGAAGACGATTAATTATTTTTTAATTAATGACAATTATAGCCTAATAGGAGTTCCTTACATTTT
Organism: Erythroxylum baracoense; assembly: GCA_025629805.1. NCBI lineage: Eukaryota > Viridiplantae > Streptophyta > Magnoliopsida > Malpighiales > Erythroxylaceae > Erythroxylum > Erythroxylum baracoense. The sequence goes on along the minus strand of JAOTAY010060119.1, from coordinate 15,993 downwards.
CTAATTCTAGCTGGAGCAATATGAAAGTAGAAATATATGTTTCTTAAAATTTTAATTATGCACATAATGTGCATAGATTCATTCTTATATGACATTTTTTATATTGAAATGGAAAAAATTATGGTAGTTCCACAAGAAAATAAAAAATTCAAGAAATATGAAAATGCTCTATCTAATCTTGTTAAAGACAAATGAGTTATAATAATATAAAGATAATCAAATTTAGTAAGCTCTATCTAAGAATGGGGATTGGTTAATCTTCTTAAAGGATATAAAGCAATTAAGAATAAATTAGTTCTTCAATGTTAAGCAACAGACTGATCCTAGCTTTGAAAGACACAAAGCACATCTAGTGGTAAATGAATGCATATAATGGAAGAGATTGAATATGACAAGACATTCTCACCTATTGTGAGGTTTACATCAGCTCAACTAATTCTAGCTTTGATTCAAAAGAGATAAGAGCAATACATGTTCAAATTCTTAAATTCAATCTATGATTAAAAACAATCTCAAAGTGAACGGTATATTAAGTTTCAAACTGTAATCATATCATATGATTTTAGTATAACTGACAAAGACCACTAAGTATATGATAAAAGATACTAAGGATAAATATGTTAAATATGTAATTTTAACGTTATATGTAGATGAAATTTTGATGGTTAGTGACAATAATTAGTTTGTCAAGTAACTAAATAAATTGGCTATTAACCATATTTAAGATGAAGAAAATAAGTAAGGTTACATATTTCTTTGGGGTTAAGTAATCCAAGTAATGTCTAAGAAGACCATTGGAGCTTTTATAAGCTACATATATATTAAGCAAATACTTGAATAACCTTCTATCCAAGATTGCAAACTGATTTATTACACGCATAAGTAAAAGTGAATGCTTGAGCAATATATAGTATCCTCACATGTCATAAGAAGAGGAAGAAATAAAGAAGTTTCCTTATTCCACAGCAATTGGTGGTCTTATGTACACTATATTGAACATGAACAAGTATAATGAAAGGTAGTATTAAAGAGCTCAACCATTAATTGATATTTGCTTAATTGATTATTTAATTATTTCATAACACTTAGCAATTAAGGACAATAAATTACTTAAGATACTCATTTTGACTCGTATGTGATTTAGGCATAATTCAGAAGCAAATAAGTTAAAGTGAGTCGAAAGCATGATATTTAGGCCATTTTTTGAAGATTAATTTTCACTTGTCTTTATGGAACAACAAGAAGAAAAATAAAAGACAAAAATACGACAAGAAAAATACAAACACAAATAAATCAACATTGGTTGTATAGATTCTGCATGGATACACATGGATTTGCATACCCATGCAAGGTATTAATTTAATTAATGGACAATGCATAAGACACCAAGGTGAGAAGAAAATGGTAGCTGCTGGGATAAATCACAAAACGATAGCACTTACATCACAGCAAGGAGGAGCAAGAACCTAAAAAGGTAGCAAAAATAAGCATGAAACAACAAAGTGATGGACAGTGTAGTAGCCACAAACAAGTAGTAGGAGATTAAATGCAGTACAGCACAACAATGGCTAAGAAGAAACGACAGCATAGTGAATTGGGAAAAGTTTGCATTAAATGCAAACTACATTTGCGTTAAATGCAAGTGTATATGTTTAACACAATGCAGACAATGTCTGATGTCCTATAAAAATGCAAATAAGATGACTTCTATGAAACATAGACATTTTCTAGACGTAATAGATGCATCTGCTTGAAATGAAGAGGTGAATAGTAAACATGGACTAAGCATTAATTTGTCACATTGAGAGAACATTAGTGAGGTTTGAGAGAAAACAAAAGAGTGGAGGCACAAGAAGGGTCTTTGGCCGGGTTATAATGTAGGGGTTGAAGCATTTTCTTGGGAGAGACCCATGAAGGGCTAGACGTCCCGACACGGGTTTAGAGGTGACATCGATGCCGATAAACCGAGTTAAGTGTATTTCACTGTTTTTGTTGTTTCTTTCTGTCATTTGAAATTATTTGTGTTATCCTATGTTAATTGATTTGGGTTTTGTATATGTATAATCAAAATTTTGTTATTATTGAGTTATTTTGTGTACGAACCCATTTGGTATTGTGAAAGGATAATTTTAATGCGTTCATTGAATGGTTTATTTGCAAACTTATTTCTAGAATTTTGATATAATCCATAATTGTTATATTGAAATTCATGTGCAACGACTAGTGATTCGTAATCATTAGGGATAACATAACTTAGGTTAAATGACACATCGTATGTGGTTGTTGTCTTAATTAATCAGTTTTCCTAATTCTTAATGCTACTGCCTAATTAAATTTAGAGATCGTAACCTAGGTTATTCGGTGATTAGGTTTAATTAATGATCGTATCTTGATTAAACAAAACCTAAGGAAAAACTCAGGTTAATTATTAACCCATAATTAATAGTTGCTAGGAGAGGTTTGAGAACACCAAATCAATGAAATATGCTTAATTAGGGAATAGACTGAGATTGAACTAAAGAGCCAGATCCTTACCGAATTTCCCACTTTTATCATTTTTCGTTTGTTTTCCTTCATTTGTTTTTATTAGTCTAGCTTCATTTTATTTTCTTGTTTGAAAAATCCAAAATACCTTTAATCTAAACACCAATTAATTTCATTTCAACAACTTTACACACACTCTCTATGGGGTAGACCCAGACTCACCACTGCTATAGTAGTAGTCTAGTTATTTTATTTTGATTAGAGTTATGATGCACTGTAAGTATTTAACTCTCCTCCCTCCTCCCTCTGCAAACCTTCCCTCTCACCCTCCGGTAGCTGGCCAAAGCTCTTCCCTTCTAGCCATTAGCAAGCTTTCTAACCTTGTACTATATTTTTCTCCTCCACTCCTTTGACCTTCCATTGATCCTCTCTCTAACCTGGGTGTAAACTACACCTAGCGGTAATTTTGGAACTTTTATTAAATTAAGTTCTTGCCTTTTCTATTAATTATTTTTTTAACCAATAGTTATTTTAAAGTCCTAAAAATTGAGACCTGAAGCTTTGCATTTTGCATCTATAAATATCAGTGTTTTGGCGCTAGTTAAGATAAGCTAGATGAAATACATTCATGCCTATAGTGATAAAGAAAAACACCATGGAGATGCCAATTTAAGCTCTATAATTGTAAAACTAAAATAACCATTCAAGAAATTAAGTTGGAAACAAGTTGTTAGATAGTCTTTAAGCATAACGCTAATGGTCATATTATACTCTCTCAAGAACTGAAGGTACTAAAAGAAGGGCCTAGAAGCTAGAACTCAACACTTATGGTTTTTTTTAGGTAAAATACCCCTTTCCCTATAGTAAAAATATAGGCTCACAAAGCATAGTGGGTAAGGGTCTTCAAGAAGTGTTATTATTAGAAGAAGACCATTTTCTCTTCAAGTTCTTCTTAGACTTTGAGGTTAAAAGAGTGCTAGAGAATGGTCCTTGGCATATCGATAATTTCCCTATTTTCCTATAAGCCTAGAAACTAGGAATCTCTTTAGAGATAATCCTATATAAAAATGTTCTTATTTAGGCTAACATACATAACATCCCATTATAGTACTGATCAACCAAAGGCCTAAGATCAATAGCTAGCTTCCTTAGAAAACCAATTTGCATTGATGAGTTAACCACAAAGAGGAAGAGAGTGTATTATGCTCAATTATGTATCAATTTATAACTTAATAAAGAACTACCTGAAACTATTCCCTTAATAAGGCTAGGGTAAGATGACTATCTATACAAGGAATCAATGTTATATTCCTACCACTAGAAGCCATCATTAACATGATAAGGTAAATAGTATAGGGCCATAAGGAGGAAGCTTGCTAAAGGTGATTATATGGAATTAATGGGTTAGATGTTTAACAAATAAAAAAATAGAACTTTAACTCATAGAATGATGTAGTAGGGAAAGAAAAAAACCAAAATGTAAATCAAAATAAGGAGACCACTCTTAATATAGGCACTAGTAAGGAGTTACCAAAGTAAGAAATTATTATAATGGAGAATGAAACTACATCTCAAGGTTAAAGTTCCATAGATTTAGAACTTAACAAAATCTTACGCGAGCATCAAGGTGCCACAGTTATAGAAGATACTAAAGGTTCTTTTCCAAAATACCATGAGAATTAGGAATTCTAAAGTGATGGCAGAACGGGAGGAAGAATATAAGTAAGGGATCTATGGTCAGAAACCAAACTTCATATCAATAATATCCTAGAATATTAGGGGAATTAATTTCCCCCAAAAAAAAGCTCTAAAAGATTTTGTCTATGATGTAAAACCAACTACTATAGGATTAATAGAAATAAATTTAACTCAAGAAAATATCTCCTAGCTAAAGATCCTAGGAAAATAATGTTGTTTTTTTTGTCAAACCACCAACACCACCATTATGGTTGCATTGTATTGGCTTTTGATCCAAGTAAGTCAAAGTGAACTAACTAGAGAGTACTGATCAACTAATACATATTACAATTTGGTTTATCAAAGAGAAGTAAAAGGTGCATATCACCTTTTTCTGTGCCTCGAAGTTTTGCTTCCAAAGAAGAGAATTGTGAATAAATTATTAAGTCTCCAGCTATCAATCAAAGGGACATGGATGATCATATGTTATCTTAATAGTAATATGTATAGAAATGGTGTTGAAAGGAATACTAGTCTAAAAAATTTCTCAAATGACCTTAGAGAATGTACCTAGAAGATGGGAGTCATTTAATCGAGGTATAAGGGAAGCTTCTTCTTATAGAGTAATAAATAAACTTCCAAATGGAGATTAAGGAAGAAGTCAGATAGATCCCTTGTAAATGGATGTTGGATGGATGTATACCTAAAAAATTTAGTAATCTTTCAAAGTCCCAAGATATTTGATCATAACCTTATCATCAATATAACAAATTTTCACCAAAGACACAACAAAGAGGCCTTTTAGATTTAACAATTTCTTAATTGAGGAGGGATTTTAGGAAGCAATTCTCAAAATATTTGAGAAAGAAGTACAAAGGTTTAAATATTAAATTTGTGTTAGAATCTTTATCAAATAGGAGCTCTAGATTATGAATGCAAGAAGAACAATACATAATAAGGACAATGTAACTAAGACTAGGAGGAAAATGTTCCTAACATAAGAGACCTTATACCTACAACTTTGAAACCTATGAGATTAAAAAAGTACTTTGAATTCTTTTTTATGTAGTTTGATTCTTTTTTTATGCGACTACAAGTGCATGAACACAAGATCCATAAGGAGTTTAGGTAACGTAAAGGATATACAAGATTCTGACATCACTGAGCAAAAGAGGGAGATTCGAAAAGTAAGTTGCTAAGAAGTGATGGAAAGAACAATAAAAGAGGAATGAATCAATGAGAATATCAAAGAAACCTTATAGACTTCATGAGGCTAAGGTTCAATGCTAATTAACAAGGGATAACAAGAACATTAATGCATCAAAATACATTCAAAATCAAACCAACATTGCTAAATACCCTGCAAACCAATGTCTAGAGATTGGCCAATGAGGATCCTAATTCTCATTTAGCCAACTTCTTATAGATTTGTGACATGTTTAAATAAAATGAATTTTGGAAGATGCAACCAAAATGAGGCTCTTACCTTTTACACTTAAAGATCGATCCAAGGCAAGGTTGAACTCTCTCAGCCTGTAAAATGTCACAAATGGGAGCAGCTAGTGCAAGCCTTTTTAGCTAAATAATTTCCCTTAACAAAGACGAACAAACTCATAAAGTGAATCATAAATTCCTAGTAAAAGGAGGGGGAGTCTTTATATGAAGCATGTGAGTGATTCAAAGAATTGCAAAGGAGCTGCCCATATCAAAACTTGCTAAAGAAGTTCCTTTTACAAACATTCTATGATGGAGTGAATCTAACCATCCGAGGCACCATAGATGTAGCAGTTGATGGCCTTTAATAAGGAAAATGGTTAAGGCAACACATGATCTGTTAGAAGACATGGAAAATAATAACTATCTATAGACATCAGAAAGAAGTAAACAACAACTGACCTCTAGAGATCAAAAGGTAGTGCTTATATAGATTCAGTGACAACATTTTACGCTAAAGTAGCGAACCTAGCCAAAAAATTGAATGACCTAAAAGCTACATCTTCCAGCCCAATCAAGGAAATTCAACATGGATGTCAACTATACAGATAAGAAAGCCATATCATAGTTGATTGTTTCCTAATAGGAAACAACAATATGAAGCAACTCAATTTTATAGTAGCATAGTATGTCAGGGAGGCAATAATCCTTACTCTAATATTTACAATCTTAGATGGAACAACCACCCCAATGTTTCTTAGTCTAATAATGCAGGAAATGAAATAAGAACTTGAGGCCTATCAGGATTTTAGCAATTGAGGTTCGATTTATTAGAATCTAAGGTGGATAAGCTAATGGATGTTTTGAATTCTAAATTGATGAGTCAGGATGAGAACCAAAAGAGGATGTAAAGCTAAATTCGACCAAATTATGAAGAATCATGCTTTTTCTATCAATAATTTGGATTTTCAAGTAGGTCAATTAGCTAATACATTGTCTACATAAAATATGAAGAGACTGCTAAGCAAAACAAAGTCTAATCTAAGGGAGCAGTTGAAGTCCATCATAGTTGTAAGTGAAAGCAAGTTAGAATAATCCCACAAATTAGAAGACTAAGAGAAAAAGGATAAGGAAGAAGAGAGAAAGAGGAAAACCCATATGTTCCTGCACCTCCATATGCAATAAATATTCCATTTCCATAGAGGCTCTATTTGCATCTACAATTTGCAAATTTCGTGGAGAAGTTAAAGAAATTGTAAATTAACTTGTCCTTTATGGAAACTTTAGAGAGTATACCTAAGTATGCAAAGTTTTTAAAAGACATCTTTTCAAACAAGTGAACTTGGTAGGAAAATCAAATGGTCTCTTTGATTGAAATTTATAGCTCCATAATTACTAGTTATACGCCGTAAAATTAAACCCAGGGAGTTTCACTATATCTAGTATAGTTGGGAATTTACAATTCGTAAATGTTTATGTTACTTAGGTGTAAGTATTAATCTTATGACTTTGTCAATTTTAAAAAATTGGGGCGAGGAGATATGAAGCCAACTTCTATATTAATTCAGTTAGCAATTCAATCCATAAAGAAAAAATTTGGCATAGTTGAATATATGCTAGTAAAAGTGGATAAGTTTATTATTCCTGTAGAGTTTGTAGAGTTGGACTTTGAAGAGGAACGAACATGTCCATCAATTCCTAATAAAATGTTTATCAATAGGAGAAGAACTTTGGTGGATTTTTATAAAGGGCAAATTATACTTCAAATTGGTGAGGAATAAGTTGAATTTAATATGAATAAAGTACTAAAGAATTCGAACAAATTGATATCGTAGATGAATGTATAAAAGAGTTGGAGGAGTGATATAAAGAAGAATTGAGTGTTGGAGAAGTTGAAGATGAAGGAGAATGAGAAAAGGAGTTAGATGCTTAATCAAAGCATGAGATCTTAGTGAGAACAGAAGCACCCATGCCATCCTCCATTGAGAAACCACCTTTCTAGAGTTAAACATCGATAAGGAATATGAAACAAGATGATGGATATATTTAGAAAGCAAATGGAAGTCATGGGATGAAAAAGTTTGGACATAAGAAGCATATATCCTGATGTGATGATGCATAGGACCTTAACACCTAAAATATGAGTTGGTTAAAATAATGGAAATTAAATGGTCAAGCTAGTTACGTAAAAATTAGCATTTTATGTGTATTTAGGTTTTTCTTAATTCTTTTGGTAATGCTTTATTATTTTTATATTTTATGTTTATTTTTTCGTGAGTTGAATGATGAATTTCTTAATTTGAAGTGCATCCATGTGCCATTTCTAACTCCACCACTTACAAAATCACCAGAAGTATTTTTGCCTTTCATTTTTATTTCTTTCCTTTTCATTGTTTACTAGTTGTTTTGTTATCTATTTTTTCACTAGTTGTTTTGTTATCTATTTTTTCTTTTTTTTTTCCATATTGAGAACAATGTATTGTTCAAGAGATGGGACATATAGGCACTTACATATCATTTGTGTGTAAACTTGCAATTGCATTGTGTTAGTTTATTTGCAATATGTTAGTTTCTGATTATGTTAATATTGTGGAAACATTTTATTGCATATGTATGCATTGCTTGAATATGTCAATGGCATAAAATTGAAAGGAATTAGCTTGTATATAAACATGATTATTTAATTTATGAGGAAACATTAGCTCGTGAAGTTCGTATTTTTTAAGTGTTTTTAGATGAATATGTATGTTAATTAGAATATTGTACTTATTATATCAATTCATGAAACTTGTTTGGATACACTTAAAATTAAATTTGTTTAAATTCGTAGACATTATTAGTAGCCTTTCATGGGAATGGTTGAATAAAAAGAAGTGATGTAAGTAAAATGTGAAAAACGACAGCAGAGTGTGGTATAAATGTGTTAAATGAATTTCCTATTCTGTTGACCTGTTAAAAAATTAGATTAAGAATAGAACTAGTGCCATAATCATGACAGAAGCTTTGTCACACTAGACACGATCGTGGCACTAGGTTCTTCTTCTAACCTTCTCTAAGTCTTCCCTTTTTTGCTCTAATTCTCCCTCATTCTTGTTCTAAGAAGATAAGTGGATGTGAATCTTCAGAAAACGACCCAAATGTAGTGATTTTGAATCATTTTAACTTCTTTGATTCTAAATCATACTTAAAACCATATATGAGTCAAAGTAAGTATCTTAAGAAATTTCATGTAATTAATCACTAAATATTATGGAATAATTATATAATCAATTAAGCACATGTCAACTAATTGCCAGCTATGAGTCGTGATATAGCTAAGTAACTAAAGGCATTTATGACAAAATGTTCGTCTTTGCATAAAAAAACTAGAATAACACTCCAACCAAGCTTGATAAATATGATGTTGTTAATAAAATAAAACCTATAAGTATTCTTGTTAAATTTTAAAATAAATTTTATGAAAGGGTATTTAGTAATGTTTAACTCTTTGATTGGTAGCTAGTAATGAGTGCACGCTTATAAGTGCTATAGATGTATCGATAGGTGTTGATATTTTGGTTGATATGTATATTTAAATCAAAGAGTTTAAACATGAATGTCATATGCTATTGTATTGGAACTTTTTAAATGATTGATGTTTATGGCTAAGTTAATTTCATGAGATTTGACATTATTGTACCATTATTGCATTGTTATATGATTGTGCATTTGTGTATTTTGTTTATTTTGTGGTTTTAGTTTTTCCAAGGGACAAACAAAAGCTTAAGTATGGGGATGTTGAAAAATGATTAATTGACTATATTTATATATCTATATTAAGTGTGTTTTGCTTGTTATTTGGGAGTTTTATGATATTTTTGCTACTTATTTTGCTTTAAGTGTGTTTTTAGGTGAACATTGCCTTTATAGACTAAAAGGAGAAGAATTTAGGTAAAATAAAGGCATAAAATGGAAGAATTGAAGCAACTTTGAAGATATACAGTCATGTATAAGGACCATGTAAGTCACTGTAGAAGTGTGGAGCTTTAAAGACATTGTTTATGCCTATGTAAAGATACACACCCATGTATGTTCACATACATGATTGTGTATATAACGCGCAAGCTTCTGCAATCGTGTAAAGTTATAATCTAGAGGAGATTTTGAGATACACGATCATCTACATAGCATTAACCAATGATACAATAAACTCATGATACATCAAATTTAACAACTTTAATATATATATTGGTTAACAACTAACTTATATAGTTTGATCAATCATCCTTAAAAAATGAATTTAACATCTTCAAATACTCAAACTCAATTTGATTAATGTAGTTATTAATTAAACATCTAAAAATGTTCTTTAAAACTTTATTTGAAAGATCAAGAGACTTTAATATTAAAAATAAAAGCTTTAATGCCCCTTAGTCAATGAAAGGAATTATGTAATAAAGTGAAGTGGAAATATTATGCATGATGAGCCTTTTAAAGCATCAAATTAACAAAGTGAGATTATAAATAATATTATAAACTAAATAATAAGCTTGATAACTTTTGATCTTATTTTTTTTAATTTGATCTTCATTTTAACTGTTGTAAACTTTAACTTCTTTTTATTAACTTCATAAGCAATCTTATTGAGTTTATGATTTCAATCTGTTCTTATATTGCTTTTCATCAAAATATTAAACTCATAAATAGTAATTATGTTTTGTTATCATTACAACACCAATTGGAGCCTCCTTAACATCTATCACTTTAACCATATCAAAGTCAAACATAGAAGTGAGGTAAAACAGTTGTGGAAACTATACCCAAGTAAAAAGAATTATATGATCAAGTTATTAAGAGTTCCTAGTGTTGTCAACCTTAATTCCTTGCTTAGATACCAAGTTTCTTAGAACAATTTTTTCTTTACAATGAAACGATAATTTTCCTAATTTAAAACTAGAATGAATTCATTGCATTAATGCAACATTCAGACAAATTAGTTAAACTTTAATCAAAAGTACTTCTATATACCAAAAAAATCATCTATGAATACTTCTATAATATTCTCAATGAAATATGAGAAGATAGCCATCATACAACATTTAAAAGTAGTAGAAGCACTAGAAAGACTAAAAGACATGTTCTTGTATGTAAAAGTGCCATAAGGGCATATGAATATGGAATTTTCTTGGTTATTAGGATGGATAGGGAATTGAAAGAAACCACAATAACTGTCCATATAGCAAAAATAATAACGCTTTGTTAACCTCTCAAGCATTTTATCAATAAAAAGAATAGGAAAATAGTCTTTTTAGGTTGCCTTATTTAACTTTCTATGATCTATGCACATTCTTTTACCTATGACTGCTCTAGTGGTTATTAATTGATCATTTTTCATTTTTTATAACAATCATACCTCTTTTTTAGGTATGTTTGGATTGGGTTAACTCATTTACAATTAGAGATAAGATAGATTATCATAGAATCCAATAGTTTAAGCACCTCTTATTTAACAACTTCCTTTATATTAGGATTTAACCTCTTCTAAGGGCTTATAATCATCTCCCAATAATATCCAACACATGTATGCAAGTTCTTGGGTTAATACCTTTAATGTTATTAAGCGACCATTTCACCACAAAAGCTTAAGCTGTTGTGTGAGGCCAACTTAATTTGTTTTATATATTCACTAACACACTCCCTCAAGTGAAAGTCTTTTGGGCTTAAAACTTGCACAGGTTCACTCTACCTTGTGCTGAATAATAGGTGAATGGTATGATTTGAACTCACGACTACTTGGTCACAGAGGCTCTAATAGTATGTTAAGCGACCGTTTCACCACAAAAGCTTAAGCTGTTGTGTGAGGCTAACTTAATGAGTTTTATATATTCACTAACAAATGTCATCATTGGTATACCTTTAACATCTTGATGTAACCTAAGAACTTCCAACAATTTTATAATTCCAATTTCACTTAATTTTTCATTCATAATCATAATATACACTACAAAAGACTATACTAACAATTAAAACTTAAATAATTTGTCAAAAATTACCATTATTATTTGGAACATTTTCATTTATTCACCAAAATATTGCCAATTCCTGTTCACAATATTTTTCGGCAACATTTCCTAGAATCATAGCGAAAAAGTGTTAGCTATGAAATTTTCTCATACCTAAAGAAGTTAATATTGACAGGGAAAAAATTGGTGCCATATAATAGGCAACGAAAGAAAAACATAGCCAATAACTTTTGGATACCTTTGACGCTATAATAGTTATGTTTTGTTACATTTTTGTAATTTTGTAAGTATTGTATTTTAACTACATTTTTCCAGTTTTGTAAGTAAAATCTTTTAACTACGAGCATATGAAAATGTTACCGAAAACTTATTGCAACCCTTTATACGATCCATATTATCGAGGAATTTGTGATGTTTTTTATATAATGTATTAACACATTTGTTGTCCCGAATTATTTGCTTATTATTATCAAATTAATTCACAAAAAATTATTAATCCAATATGTTGAGCATTCTTTATATAAGTAACATTATATAACATTTACTTTAAAAGTAACATTATATAAGTATCAACAACTTATACCAAAAAAGGTAATATAAAATTAATCGGTAATTCTTTATTCCTACCCAAAATATAAATAATAGTCTGAGAATTTCTTACAATTATCAAATAAAAAATACAGGGGAAATAACATCATAAATTGGAATATATCTAGACAAACTATCTAAGATTAGCCAAAAGTGTTGTCCAAGTTTATAGACCTATAACAAATAATAATTTTGGTCAAAGTTAATTGAAATTATTTGAGAAAATTGATACACTAATTATTTGGTTCAAATTAAATCAAACACCATGTAACTTTACCATTCGCAACATCTTCACTCATCATTTGCATCTTCATCCATTATGTAATTTGATAAAAAAATTAAATTAAAATTTTAATATATATAGAAAGTGATAGAAAAAAACTAGGACTTATAATTAACATCCTTCACTTTCCTCTTTATTGATTCATTGCAACTCATAACTTCTAGTCTTACCTTTACCTCTTTTTCTAGTACTAGCATTGGAAGCTATCAACAAATGGATATGATAAGAAAATTTTAAAAGTATAAAATATATAATAAAGTATAAGTATACTTGAAGGCATAAAAAAATTACAAACCTGTACTATGAGCTTAATTGTTGTTTGAGGCATAATGTTGTTATTATGTAGGACTTAGAAGGTAGAATGTTGTTGTTTCTATGTTGTCGCACTATACCAGAAGATTATTTATTTCCTTTAGTAATAAAAGGATATTATAAGAAAATGTTTACATTGTAAAGATATATATTAAAGTATATGTATACTTGAAGGCATACAAAAAATTTAAAACCTAAATAAGTTTTCAGATATTCCTCCTTAAAACATATGAACACGTTAATAATATATATGTAAAGGTAATCTATACGTTTTTTATTACTTACATTATATATAGGTATAAATATGATGTAAATAAGAATATATATATATATATATAGGTATAAATATGATGTAAGTAATAAAAAACGTATAGATTACCTTTACATATATATTATTAACGTGTTCATATGTTTCAAGGAATATATATATATATATATATGTAAGTTGATAGGATTAAATATCACTAAAATATGTGAGAATATGGTTAGGATTATATAGAAAATTAGTACATGTTATGAGTCCTCCTCAATTTTACAGGTGTTGCTAATAGTAAACATATCTTAAAAATAGCGTAACATAGATATAGATAAGACTTTAGCCATCATATCATCAAATTTATTATAAGAACAAACATGTTAGATAAAAAGTACTTTATTAGTGACTAAGTCTCGAACAAAATGGATGCCAATTTTATGTACTTTATATGAGCATGAGAAATCAGATTTACAGTAAGAAAGTTGGTAACAAGATTATTGCCCCATAGATACTAAAACTTATTTTCGCATAAAAAGTTGACAAAAATCAATAAAAAGGGTGCATATGTCCATTTAACAAAGTATTTGGACTTTTTTTCCTGAAAATAGTAAAGATGCATGGAGTTTTTTAAGAATGAGTCAAATTATAAGAGAGGTGTGTGTCTTTAGCCCTGAAAAGTAAAAATGCTATACAAAATTCCAAATGGTAATCCAATAGAAAATACATTTGTGGGCCTTTAAACTTGTTTAGAATGTGAAATGCCTTCATTCTTTTTAAGTGATGAATTAAGTGCCATTAAAAATTACTACGAATCAATCTAGCACAAATATGTTTTCCTTGATTTGATGAGGTAGGCAGAGAAAGACTAAAGAGCCATAACAATAGAAATGGATGAGTTAGTAAACATACTATCAATTCCAACGCTAAAAAGGGCATGGTATTTTTGTTTTTAATTTGAACATGATTACTTTAGGAAACTTAAATAACCATAATAGTTCTTGTATTAGGGCTCAATGCCTTTTCTGATATTTCCAACATAAGAGGCATAAAGTAAAATGTACCAGTATTTTTAGAAAAACAATTGGAGAATAACATATTTACTTGTTTTAAACTTGAGTGAGCATGCTCTTCCACCTCCATCAACCTTTTTTTCTTTGTGTCAAAGGTTGCAGCAATCTCATGTTGAGCATTGTGAACTATAGCTAGTTCTTCCCAGACAATTGGAAGACTGATTAGAACAAAGTCTCCTTCTCTTAATATTAAAGCCATTTCATTTCTAGCCCAAAACATCTAGTCACTGGGATCCTGAGACCTTTCTGCATCCTTGATTCTATGAACTAACACAACATATTGATTAGACATGTAGTTAGGCTCCAATTTCACTTCCCAAAAAAGTGATAAAACTAATACAAGATTATTATAGCCTCGAAAGAAGATCATAAAAGTGTTTACATAAAACACTTGGTAAGAATTTCTTGAGAATACAAAAATAGGAATCGACATTCTATGGTAGTTATTGATAATCATTAGAATCACCAAATAACTACTTTTGTCTTTTTTTTACATTTTTCTTCTAATAAAGGTGAAGCATGCATGAAAATTTATCAACAAAGAAGTAATAATTAACAATAATAATGAGTTATTGGTACCTTCTCTAAGCACTTTCCAGAACTTTTGTGGTCCCAAGTCATGTGATATGTATATAAGCAAGATTTGGCTAAGTGATCATCTTTGATAGAGTTGATTCACTTATGCCTCCTATCAGAGTGCCTTCATGACTTTAATTGATACTACAATGGGGAATATCATAAATAATACAAATTTTCACTAATGCTTTTGAGAGGGTTGTTCATAAGAAACAAATAGTAAACTTCCATCAACTGTCTTCCTACTTCTCTAACTCTTACCAATACGAACTGAAAAGAGCATTCGTGTAACTTGTTTTGAGATAAAAAGTGTCATGTTCTAATTATAAAATGTTATTAAAAATAATCAAAATCCACAGAGCAACTAGAGAATGAAAATAACTTAGCAGAAGTATAATATCCCCTTTCTCTGTATATCCCAATTCCCCTACCCCTCCATCCTAAAGAAAGAAAAGGAGAACAAAATTGTGAAACTCATTAGCAGTCGAAAGAGAATCCAACCCAATTAGTTATATTTAACTAACACAGATAATAGAACCTACAGTCAAGTATACCAAGACCCCTATTAATTTAACAAACTAAAAAGAGGAAAAGATAGCTCTTCAAGTTTATATCCAAGCTATAAAGGTTAATTATTCCATGATCAAACAAAAACTTATTGTCCAATCACTCAATTAAGGGGATAAAAATTCAAGTTTCTTTCATAAATTGTTTATTAAAATAACAAATCGTAACAATATTACTTGTCTTCAAAGATAAGTGGTTTCAATGTTCATTCTTAAGCTGATTTATTGAAAGAAACTTTTGAATATTTCACAAATACATTAGGTTCATTTATTAGATTTTCATCTTCTTTGTAGATGCTCAATTATTTCATCATTGATAAAATTTTAATAGCTGATGCAAATGTATTAATCCTCCCATCTAATGCTTTTGATATTAAAAGGGCTTTATTTAGTCTCAAACCTATCAAAGCTCCAGGTCTTAATAGACAATTCCTTTTTTTTACTATAAATCTTAGCACCTGACCAAGCATATTAGAATAAAAACTATTCTTGAGTTTTTCAACAAAGGCTTAATGTTGAAGGAAGTATCCCTACATTACCAAACCTTAGTTCTTTGAAGAAGTTTAAACCAATCTCTTATTGTAACACAATCTATAAAATTGTAGCAAAGCTCTTAGGCTTAAGACTCAAAGTGGTATTTGCTGGAACCTCTCCCCGGGCGGGCCCACGGGCCCGACGTCCTATGTGACATCTGGACCCGTGGCCCACGGGGGAGGAATTCCCCACCAGGGATGCTTAAAACGAG
>JAOTAY010060109.1:0-18580 GCA_025629805.1 Erythroxylum baracoense | reverse complement strand
CACATATCACTGTTCACAAATGCATGAGCATGAGATGTGTTTTCCTAATTTCTCTTATTTACCTCACTTGGACCCGTTTCTCTGGTCCGACCCGTTATACGAAAACGGGATGTTACATTATGGATAGACCAAAGAGTGAGTTGAACATTTTACATACCTTGTAGATGATGTTAACGTATTTGATGTATGCTTTAGAAAAGATAAATACATCATTAACAAAACTAAGGCTCACTATGTTAAGCTTATTGCATTTCACATGAAACTTATAGTATGAGTTGCTATAGGCAGTTCTTTTAAGCAATATGGTTAGAAATTTAGAGACTAAAGCAAACAGGTAAGGAGAAATGGGATCCCTTTCCTTATGCCTTTAGTTGCTTGAATGGGAGAAGCAGCATGACCATTTAGTAAGACTTTGTAAGAGATTGAAGAGATCCATTGGGATATCAAGTCAATAAAGGTACCTGGGAATCTAAATGCCTTTAATATATTAAGGAAGAAATTCCAGTCCACTTATTCATAAAATTTTTTTAAATCAATTTTGAGAGTAGAATTCTCACTACTTGCATTATTTCTACTGTACAGTTTGAATAATTCTTATGTAATTACAATGTTATCACTTATGTGTCTCTTTGGAATGTAGGCATATTGTGAAGAATTAACCAGGCTTGGGAGAATACTTTTGAGTCTTTCTGTAATTACCTTGGAGATGATTTTATAATAGAGGAACAACAAGAAATTGGCTTGAAGTCCATGAGGGATTTATGGTCTTTGCATTTGGGGATCAAAGTGATGAAAGTTATGTTAAGTATTTTCAAAAGAATCCTCTTATTGAAAAATTCTTAGATTGCACCAATCACTATTTGCTTCAAAATGCTCTAGTGTTTATAGAAACATAGGATATTGAAACCATTTGGACCAGGGCCTTTGCATTAAGCTAGAGATTCGATAACAGACTTTATGTCATTTGGAGCTACAAGGGTAGATAGAATATCTACTTCACTTAGAGATAATTTCTAATGAAGTAGTTGTTTAAGAAGTCTTGATGAAGATGTTATTGGTGAGGTGGTTCTAAGCAATTGAGTGAAGTAATTCACTGCTTTAGATTTGAATTCATCTTAAGTATAAAGTTGAGTGCCATTCAAGTCCAAAGTGACAATTATATTAGAAGCTTTCCTAGCTTGGGCAACTATGTGAAAGAAAGAAGTATTCATGTCTCCTTCTATTAACCATCTGATCCTGAACCTTTGTTTCCAAAGAGAACGATCAAATCCAACTGCCTTAATGAAATTAGAAGAAGCTTGCATTTTAACTTGTTGAAATGAGCGATTGGTGAGTCCAAATATAGATCAATTTGAGCTTTTTCAAGAGTCTCCTTGGTAGTGTTTTGTAAGCGATGAAGGTATCCAACATTTACTTTTTAAAAGACTTTGATTTCTTCTCTGATGCAGCTAAGCTTCCTAGAGCATTAGAACTATTTAGAACCTTTGAAGTAGGAACTGATCCCTTTTTTTACTGCATCTTCAAAACCAGGGATGTTAATTAAATAATTATTAAGCCTGAAAGGGTGCTTTACTAGTAGATGCACATAATCTAAATAAATCAGAATAGGAGAATGGTCAAATATGCTAGGATTTTGGAAAAAATGCATAGGAGTTAAGAAATGTTTGAGACCATAGATGATTAGACAAGCCTCTATCTAGTTTTTCCCCAAGAAGGTGGAGTCTTTATGTTTACTGAACCAAGTGTAGAAGTTGCCACCTTTGGGGAGATTGGTGACTTCAATAAAGTTAGTGCAGTTTTTTAAGTCCTCACAAAAGGCTTACTAGATTGATTTCCTTCTGCTTTATCCAGGTGAATTGTTGAATTAAAGTCACCTATCAAAATCCATAAAGTGATGATGCCTTGAATGTTAGTGAGCTTATTCCATATGAATGTTCTCTGATAAGCATGATTGAAGGCATAAATGATTGAGATATCAAGATAGAGATTCTTGCTGAAAATTTTGACTTTCAAATGAATAATTTGATCATAGATTATGGAATTGATGAGTAGAAACTTATAAATATTGTAACGAACTAGGATTCTTCCATTAGGATGTGTAGTAGAATTAAAAAGAGTCTTCCAAATGTGTAGCATAATTAGAAAGAGCCTTCCTACTTTTAGGAAGTATAGAAAGGATATCACAACAATTTTGTTTCTGTCTTGTTTCTAAAACTCCTAATAAAGAGATGTTACTCACAACAAAAAAGTTTCTAATAGCTTGTTGCTTGGAGGGGAATTCAACTCCCTTATGTTTTAGGACGAGAAAATCATTGTTTTTGAGAAAAAGAAGTATGATTCCTCTTTCTACCAAATTTTATTCTAATAGATGTTTTGAAGCCATCTTATATAGGAGAATTTGAGGTTGTGGATTCATTGTTTGGTATTGATGTTCCTGAAGAGAGCATGGTGGAAGATAGATTTTCATCATTCAGAGTACAGATTTTGTCTACATCTGGAATTGAGGTACAGTAGGTAATAGTTGCATCAATAGGAATTGTTCTATCTTCAACTTATTATTTAGGGTTTAGCAATGTGGGGAGTTCTACAATTGTCTAAGATATGTTAACCTTTAAGTTAGGATTTACATGCTCCTGAAGGATCTCATCTCCTTGTTCTTGACTATCTGCCTCTTGCATGAATTTATTAAAACTGCATAAGGTGATAATTTTCCCCATTGGTTTCCACACTTCTTTAAACTTCATATTGGGAGGCTTCCATGCATAAGTGATATTAAATTAGTCCTTTACAAGTTCAATATTTTCATTATACTTTGTGATGGGGGTCTCCTCAGGTAGATTAGTGAGAGCATCATCTGCTATTTAGCAATTTAAAGTAAGCTTGGCTTTTGGATTGTGATTACCGACTACTTGTACCCAAGTTCTTTGGTGGTTAGAATGAGTTGGAGGAGCTGCTAAGTGTTCATCGATGCAAGGGGAAGCAGAAGTTGAGGGAGAGTGCTAAGGTAAGGGAGATAAAGGTGGGGTAGCTACAGTAGAGTCAGCATAAGGAAGGAACATTTAAGATAGTATGATAGATATGTTAGGGATTGATGCATAATAGCAATAATTGATGGTTAATAGGTAGCCGAGAGGTGAAGGAAGCAGATGGAACAAAATGAAAGGCAAGTAATAAGATAAAGAGAAGGGGAAATACGAAGGTGGAAAGAAGGAAGGACATAGGTATGGTGATAATGTAGCTGGAGAAGAGGAAGAAGAGAAGGTAAAAGGGAAGGGAGGAAGAGTAAAGCACACTTCCTAAGCTGACTACATGGAGACAACAAGCACTAAGGTAATAGAAAGCTACCAAACTTACCAAAAATGATCAAGCAAGCAAAGAATAGTAGGCAACAAGCAAGATCAGTAGCTCATGAAGAAATCATCATATTAAGGAAGCAAAAGCGGAAAAAATACAAAAGAGAGTGAGATTTCCTTCCAGATAATTTGTAGGTATGTTCCTAGTGCTCTCTTAAGCATAATATTATCTATTCTTATAAGGATAATTAATTAAAAGATCAATTACACTGAATAATCCTATGATTTAGATCTTTTATATTTTAGTCCTTAATTTTTAAAAACTATCATATACCTTATAAGATTTTTTTTGTTTTACCCATGACATTATTCTCTGTTAAGTTTTTAATAGAGAATAGGCAAATGATATCATATGGTTTAATTAGGTGTTACATGGCATAACATATATCTTGTTTTTGTTATCATATATGAAGTGGTGTAGTTTAGGAGATCTAATGCCTGTATAACTTTGTTTCATATATAGGCAACATTTTCACTTTGAGATACGACAACAACCAAGGTCATATATTACATGAAACAACCATAATAAGTGTTGTGCCATACAATACCCATTCAAGATACATGACATTGTTGTTAAGTTTTCTAATAGAGAATAACACTAGAGTACATGTCAAAGAAAAATCAAACCTTAGGGAAGTATGTCATAGTTAGACCTAATTAAAATATACTTGAACGAATATAATATACATGATATAACTACAAGAAAATGGGCATTTAGTGGAAGCTAAAGTTGTCACTAAAAATATGAATTTTAGTCACTACTAATTTTTGTGACAATTTTTTCAAGTTATTACTTGTCGTCACAAATATCTCCGTGATTGATGAAATAGTGACCACATTTAAAAAGTTATCACAATTATTTATGAATTTTGTGACTACTATTTTTACCATTGGAATCGTTTGCATAAGTAATAAAACTGTATGGTCATAATAACATTACTTGTTCGTAATGATAATGTCGATAGAAAAGATACTAATAGTGATACATCAACAATGTCACAAATATTAATAGTGATACATCGAAAATATCACAAAAACTATTCTATTGTGACAACATTTGTCGCACTAAAATTATATAAAACAAGAAATTGTCATTTAAGTAAGTCTTATATGTGAAAGATATTTCATCATTACTATTATCATTTAATAGTGACAAATTATGTTGTCACATGTATTATTAGTGAGAAAAATAGTCACTAATACTTTCATTAATGGTGTCAATAAATTTTCATCACAAATTTAAAATTTATACTACACAATAATTTTGTTACTATTATGTTCACTATTGTAGGCAACATCCATATATACATTAAAAGAAACATATAGATATTACTGTACGACTTAATTACATACGTACTATCAAATGTAAACGACCAAAAAAAAAACTACATTTATATATGATATATAGTCCATAAGAAAAATACAAAGGCGAAAAATCACTAGCTAAAATATTCACCTAAATTACCGTCATCCATTTCATATGGAATATAAGTGAGTTATTCTAAATACTAAACAAAATTAATACAATTGTTTTAGATTTGTGAAACTACTATAGTCGCAAATAGGTTGTTATACCTACAATTTGAATTCAAAAGTTATCAATATTTCTTTTCCTTCTGTTGCGAAGGGGAAAGAGCTGCAAACTCTTTACCAGTAAAGCTTCTCCCTTTGAGTTCTTCCCTTTCATTGAATAACCCGATTTCCTTAGTCCTTTGGAACTCATCTCCAATAGTCTCAACATCAATATTTGCCCACAATGTTCGTTAATAGGAACAATGAATCCATCTACACATGCGAAATTAAAATAATTCTAGATGGATATTTCAATAGACAAGTTCATAAGAAATTAAAATAACAATTCTATATGGATATTTCAATAGACAAATTCATAAGAAATTAAAATAACAATTCTATATGGATATTTCAATCTGGAAAAGCAAGTAGGAGATCCATGATAATCAGGCCATTGAGCTCCCTGAAAAGAAAACTCATTGATTTCTGAATACGGTCGAACTCCAATGTGGCAGCCCTTTTTGATCTTGCTATCCACCAATCACAAGATGCTAAATTAGGCAAAATTAAATGATCATACCTTGCTCAAAACTTCTGAAAACTCATGCAATATAATCATTTACCTAATTTTATTGTGTTGTGATCAACTAAATATATTTCGAAGCAAGGTCTGCATCATGAATTTTATTCCTCGCATTTGAGTTGGAAATTCCCATCTTCTTAATCAAAGCCTCTCATGATCACAAAGAGAACAGGTACCAATAAGACATAATATGGATTGATTTAATGCTCAAAGGCCCTTTTAGATTGGTTTTGGAGTATGATGATGGATAAAAGGATACTCCTCGCTCTCTTCTTGCGAAAAACTATTCACCACTATCCTGTATCTCGACTAAAAGGGATTTTCAGTTCACTGGCTCGACAATTACTTTATTTTTCCTTATGCAACAAAAGGATAAAAACTAAACTAAATTATTATTACTAAACTCAAAAACTGCTAATGATGGGATCATATTCAAAGCTTTTCAAAGACATCATGTCTTGAGTCAATAAATTCCATGAAACCTGAAATTTCCTTCTCTGCTAACAGGGACAACATCCACAGCAAATAAAGAGACAGCAATTGTGTGATTTTTTAGCAAATGGGGAACATAGCATATGATATAAAGACTACAACATTACAGCAGAATGTCGAGATCAGATGGAGATTCAAAAAGATCTCATGGATGAAGATAAAAAATAGCAGTAACAACAACAAAAAATACAATAAAGAGAAATGGAGTCCCACTTACCATAGCCAAGAAGCACAGAGTTGAGAGACGCAAAAATGGCACAGGCAAGAACATATTTTCTAGTGCTTTTACTCCTATCTTGGTGATGATGATCTATTGCCTCATTAACACCATCCGAGAGCTTTGAATCCATTCTCCCGTACTTATTCAAGGTAAGAATCACAAGTTTTGACCTCGTATTTACAAGACTTCTTGGCTTTTTCAAAAGCAAGCAATGACTTACCCATATGTGAAAAATGAGGAATATTCTGTCCCCTGCCTATAAGGGGCTCCTCTCTTACATCTTCTGCTTTGGTGCCCGCGTTTTCAGGTGCGAGCCGTATCGTATGTCATTTAGTCACTCTGGTTGTGTGCATATGTGAAAGAGATGCAAATAGAAAGATAAAGATATCAATTTTAAGACTCACCCGAATTGGGATCACCGGGGAGAAGATGAAATAGCTATCGCTTCGTGTGCTTTTCTGGCAGTTAGAGTTTGGACTCGGAAAAAGAGACACGAGGTTGAGGAATCAGATGTTGCGATTTGGTGAGGACGGCAAAGCCCCAAAAACGTGTTCTAGTTCTTGTTTCTCTGGCTGAATGCCCCCCGAATCTTATTAGTTTTAGGGATGACATTTTTGACTCGATTCGATCTGTTTTTGACTCAAATTTGGTAAGTTATGGATGGACCACGAGTCAGTCATGGTCGGTCTGTGCGGGTCATGATCTGGTTCGTGACTCGATAAAACGGCGTCGTTTTATTCAAAATGACACCGTTTTGTATATTTTTAATTAAAAAATATAGTCAGATCGGGTTTAGCCCCTAGGCCATGAAACGACCAAGGGTTGTCCGGCCCATCGGCGGGCACGACCCAATCCAGCTCATTGACATCTGACTTTTTTCCTTTCATTATCCCTTTATTTTTTAATACAATTTCAGTATAAATCATTATGCTATTCCAATAAAAATTTTTAATTTATAATTAAAAGAACTGGATTTGAATTTCGTTTGATTTAAGAAATATTGATTTATTCAATTACAAGTATCATTGTAATTGAGCTATAGAAATAAATATGTAATATTGAAAAATTCCCTTCGGCCAAAAGAGCAATTTAACCCTTAACGTTTACACTAAAATTTGAGTTGACATTAACGTTTCAAAACGCTCAAAATAAAATCTAACATTTGCAAAACGTTCGAGATAAACCTAACATTTGGAAAACATTCAAGACAATCCTTGATTGGACGGAACAAAAGGCCCAACTCCATCAAATGTTCCATCTATTTAGGAGCTGATTTGAATGTTTTTCAAATTGTTCACGTTCAATTTGAACGTTTTACAACACATTAGGATTTATTTTGAAAGCTTTGATATGTTAGGGTCCAATTTAGATTTCTATGTACGTTGGAGTTCAAATTGTTGAATTGGCCAATCCCTTTAGTAAATAGATGATTGTAACTATATCAACAATTTTAGATATTGCATATATAAGACTTTATTGCAACCATTTGTTAATTTTGTTGCCTTTTCTTATATGTAGCAACAAATAATTATTATCGTTGCATTTTAATATTAATAAAGGCGACAGTTTAAAAAATATTGCATTATATTAATTTTTAGCAACACATTTTTACAAACATATCATTGCTCAAGTTCTTTT
Source organism: Erythroxylum baracoense (assembly GCA_025629805.1). Classification (NCBI taxonomy): domain Eukaryota; kingdom Viridiplantae; phylum Streptophyta; class Magnoliopsida; order Malpighiales; family Erythroxylaceae; genus Erythroxylum; species Erythroxylum baracoense. Next base: position 10,782 of record JAOTAY010060109.1, on the reverse strand, counting down.
TGTCGTAATGAATATTTTAATTTTTTAAATCTATTTTATTATGATATCTTTATAATGTAGTATTAAATTTAATTATGTTGAAATGCTAATTTTTTTTGCTTAATATTTATGTAAGTTAATGTAAGAAAAATAAATAATTTATATTACATTCATAACATTTTTATCACAAAAATTAAAATATTTAAGTGTGAAAAATATTTTCCATAATCATAATTTTAAATAATATTGGCTATAAGGTTAAGTTTATTATTGTGACGATATTTAATCAACATTAATTAGTTGGGCTTATATTAGCGACAAGTTTTAATCGCAAAAGTTTAAAATTTATGTGAAAAAAGTTTTCTAATTACAATTATTTTAAAATTTGTGTGATGAGAAGATTTTTTGTCAATATCATTTTAAATAATAATGACCATAGTACTTCATGTGTTATTGTGGCGATATATTATTGCTACTAATTATTTTCACTTATATTGACGACAATTGTTATTATGATAAGAAAATTGTTTGTCACTTAACTGATATATTTTTGTGCAATTTTCTTATCACAGTAACTAATAATAATTGTGACAATTCTATATTGTATCACAATTACGTTTTATTCTTGTTAAAATGATGTAGGTGCTAAATATTTAATACTATTACTGACAACTTAAGAGTGGCAAAACTATTAGAGATGGCAAAACCAATCCGACCCACTTTTAACTTGGGTTGACTAAATCACTGGTGGTTTAATGTCACAATTGCTATATCCTTAGTGACTACATAATAATTTATCACAAATAATAAAAGTGGTAGTGACTTGCAAATTTTTGGTCACCATAATTATCATATTTGTGATGAAATATTTTTCTTGTGATTCTTCAGAGATATATAAGTTCCAGATGGAAGTATTATGGGTGGTTTAGCCTCTATTCTAGGCGAAAAATGCCACTCTTGATGTTCTCAACAGGTATTTACGAGTGGAAGAAGAAGTTCGTCATTTCAGTTTGGAGGACGAAAGTAGGTATAGGTTCAGATCTACATAGGATGAGGTGGGTTCTTACTTCAACAAGAGGTATAAGGCACGCTCAGTATTATAGGATCAATCAATGATCGTTTTAGACAACTAAATTCCCTTATCTCCTATGGATATGATGTTAATGGGGAGCCCGTATTAGCCAATAGCATTTCAAGTGAAGAAATTTGTATGAAATTTCCTTTTTTTTCTTAAATTTTCTTCAAGTCTTCTAGCAACTTTAAGTTTTAGGCTCTCATTCTTTTGTTAATTCATTCTTGTTATTGGTTGGTTGCATTTTTTAACTGGTCTTGGTTCTTTTTTATTAATTAAGCCTAGTTTTGTAATGAGCTTATGACCATACTTCAAACACCAAGTTAAGGATGACTCCCCTATTAATGATCTAGTCATTTATTCGACAAGCCGTAGAACTGAGTGCATCTCATATGCTTACTTTCCTTCCATTTCGTTAACTTTTGTTTTTAAGCTCTCCAAGATAATTTTATTTGTTACCTTAAATGAGTTATTGGTGGTGCCAGGCAATGGCAAATAGAGCACCAGTCTAGAGCCTACTCTTATCAGAAGCCCACCTTTAATATATTGCAGTAACATTTTTTCATTTAAAAAAGTAGTAAATCTTTGATCGTCCAAGAAGAAAAAGTTAACATTGACTAATAAATAACTTCCTTTATTAACTATATTATCGACAAAGTTAACGTTAACTTTTAATCTTGGAAGTTAAATAACTTTCTTTATTAACTATACAACTTTAACTTTAACTTTTAATCTTGGAAGTTAAATAACTTTTTTTATTAACTATACAACTTTAACTTGTTATATTTATAAATAACTTTGAAGCGTTTTAATTAGTGTATTCCTTACACTTTTTTATTTCAATAACATATGAATCTAAAATATTTAACTCAAAAATTGGTTGAAAAAATTTCACGATTATATCTTCTGAATTCTAAGTAATAATTTAAAGATAAAGTTTTCGATTTTTTATTTATTTTTAACTTATTAAATATTTGAACATATTATAATTAATTTGTAATTTGTCATTAACGTAGACATGATATTAGCATTTTAAATCAAAACATAATATTAAATAATATTGTGTTTATTTGTGTTTCTCCTTTTTTATTTTTAAACTCTTTATTATTTATAAAAATATAATTAAACATTAATAAATAATTTAATTTTTGTAATTTTCATTATACTTTGTCACATGTAATAATTATTAGATTTGCGTTCTTCTAGAGGTTTACATAAGTTTAGTTATAATATGACTAAAACAAATAATTTAAGTTACTCAATTCAAAGACTACATAAGCGGTTTTATTTATTATAAAAATTTGTATAATTCTTTTAAGCATGTTGTGATAATTAAATAATAATAAAAGTTATTTGATAATTAGATAAGACCGTTTGGATGTGTTTGATTGGTTTTTTATAAATAGGTTGGTAGCATAGATTACTACATTTACCATTATGCTAATTCCTATAAAAGAAAATTTTTATTAAAAAAATCACTAATGTTAATCAAATTCAAAAGTTCCTAAAAATATTTGATTTAATAGTTTAAACCTTTATCTAGTTGCTTGACAAGATAATATTTGCAAGATATTATTAGCTAATGTTATGATCATCTAATATTTTGTGAAGTATATAGACTTATAAATTGGGTCACTTATGTATAAATATTAAATTTTAATAACAAAAATATCTTTTTAAAATTGATATATTTGTATATTGTCAATTTATCGAGGTCTTTTTTTCTACTTTGCCCGGAGCTTATATAATGTTAGACACGGCCATGGTTATCGACTTAAGGGTTAACCACCAAACTGAAGCATTACATGATCTTCATCCCTTTGCCACAAAAACAAAAAAAGAAGTTATTACTATTGAATTGTATTTCGTTGTTTGTGATTAGGATCAATAGGATTCCACGCTCGCTTCACTTTCCTATTGGTAATGTTTGCATATACTTTAAAATTCCATTCAGTTCGATGTGCTCCGCCAGATACCTTATAGTGTCCTAGGGATTTTTCATCCTTCAACTTAAATAAAGTATGGGTGATTGTAAGATCTGTATTGTAATTGCCCATCCATAATAATACACTCTATTATCAGATGTTGAACTTCTCTCCGATTTTTAGATATAGTGATGTACTGTTGTAGTCCAATCTTGTTAAAGCTTTTTTATTGTAAAATGCATCACATCTTCAGAGCCCCCACATACTTACATTCTCCCAGTGCACTTCAAGCGATGGCTTTTTTTGGAAGGGTTTCTGATTTCACCAATAAGTTTAGAGCTGTGTTTTTTGTCCTTTTGGTAATAGTTAAGTGTCTACCTGTATTGCCTATTTGATGCAAATAATTAGAACTATATCTTCGCAGTGCTTCATCGTTGACCCCATATTGTCAATTGACTTGATTTACCATCACTTTGGAATCATTTTAAGAGAGATGACCTTAGATATATATGGGCTGCCAACCTTACTCCATATTATAAGGCCTCATACCCAGTCTCGTTTTTTTCACGCTTCAAACTCGTGCATTTAGATCTTTAAGCCACAGGGACCCTTGAAATTAAATAAGCCTTCACCATTCCTTGGATCTGTAGATGATATGTCTATATAAGCTACCCAAATATATGGTCTTGCTCCCTGTTCCTCCTTAATTATGTTAGCAACACACTTGACAAGAAAATTAACAATCACTTGTAATTTGAGAGCAGCTTTGGGTAAATACCATATAAATTTGAAAAGTTGGCTTATACAACATTTGTTGCAGAGGCAAGTCTACAATATGTTTATTAAAATGGGTCCGAAAGTAAGGTTTGAGCTTATATACTAAGATTAGTATCTGTTGACAAATGCATGCCTTGGCCCCTCACAAGTCAAAAGTTGTGGCCAAGGCAGGCTTTGTTCAAGCATGCTTGGCATGCAGCATTTGTTGAAGACTGCATGCAGCATTTGTTGAAGACTGCATGCAGTATTTGTTGAAGTTTGCATGCAAAGTTTGTTGAAGATTAGTGGCGAAATTGATGGAAGATTGCCCTATAAAAGGAGAAGTTTACAGAAGCTCAATACACCTCACTCCTTCCTAAAATCCTCTCATTCTCTCTTCAATTATATTCTGTATACTTATGAGTTTTGAAAGCCTTTTGTTCCAGCGTTTGTACTTGTTTACATTCTCCACATATTAGTAAAATTGCTCACTCTCTGGCCGTCGACGTAGGTCACATTGACCGAGCCACGTAAATCTTTATGTCCTGTCTCATTTTCTTTTGTCTCTCTTTATTTTAGTTATTATTTTTCGGGCTATTCAATTCAATCGGTATCCGATCCGAGGGCATTTTATCTTAACAGCATCTCTCTATTACAAATTCGTATGCTGAGATCAGCACTACCAAAGCAAATGTTAACATTAAAACCAGTGCAAATATCACTGCAAGTACTTGCTGCCACATAGGAGTTAGATTTGTTACTACACTTCCGATTACTCCATATACTCCAGCAACAATAAATACCAATAACAAAACTGGAACCATCTCAACGTGATCCCCCAATTCCGTAATTTTTAGGCTGCTATCTACTAGTACTAAAGGAAACCCGAGAATTGCAGGAGCAAGGCAAGTCAAGAGGAGGTAAGTACTTGAATTGTCAGAATTTAATTTCCTCCCCACAATACCTTCAACTAAACAAGCATATTTATTAATAATAATAATAAATATTAATAACAAGAATAAATTCTATAATAATAAGGAGAAAATTTATAATAATATGAAAATTTTAATGATGATAATGATGATGATGATGATGATAATAATAATCTAGTTAATAATCACACAAGCTTAAATTATTGAACCTATATTATGTTATCTTTAATGATTTATCTCACCACTTAATGCATATGTTATGTACACTTATTACTTATATTCACTTATTACTTATATATTATGGAGGTTACCGATGGGGTGTTTTGACAACAAATATGGCTGAATGCTTTAATAACATCCTCAAAGGTGCACGACATTTGCCAATCACTGCCTGTGTTCGCTTTATTTTAGAACAAACGGTTAAATTATTCCAGGAAAATTGAAAAATCATACTCAAAGCACGGAATAATTATCCGATCAACATTTGGCACAAATATTTGGTAAATGAAGCAAAAGGCCGAAAGCATAATGTCCAATCATATGACTCGAGGTATGGTACATACAGTGTGGTCACTGCTCGTCATGAGAATAATAACAGGGGAGGAAATATTCAAAATGTTAACTTTCAAGAAAGAACCTGTACCTGTGAAAAGTGGATAGAACTTCATTTTCCATGTTCTCACTTTTTTGTTGCATGTTTGAGATTTAATGTTCCTCTGACAATTCATATCCATCATGTTTACAATCTTGCGGCATACAAAAATACGTATTCTGGTCAGTTCTATCTGCTTCAACATCTAGATTATTGGGAGGAAGCAAATTTTTCATTAGGATTTCGCAGGTCAAGGTTGGCTAAAAAGAGGGGCAAAGTGAAAAGTGCTCGAATACAAAATGAGATGGATAGACGGTGTCCTGATTCTCCACGAAGGTGCCGTAATTGTAATATGTCAGGTCATAATGCTTCAAATTGTGCCTCTTCAAGTCATGTATAGTAGTGGTTTTATTTAATGCAATAAAATTGATTTGCCTTTTTTTAATAAAACTTGACTTTAAATATTTTTCATTTTTCAAATGTATATATTATAAAATTTGTAAAAAAATTAAATTAAATCAAAATAATTTCAATGCAGGGAAAACATAACAAATTAAAACTTGTACTTCAAATTAACTTAAATATACTCGAATTTAAATAAATTTGGGCGGAGGGTAGATAGCGGCTAAATTCTCAGCCTGTGATAGCGGCTAAATCATAAATGCATAAAATTTCACGGATAATAATAATAACATCATTTATAATTTCACGGATAATAATAATAATAATAACAATTTTAATAATTAATAAAATTAATGAATTTAATAATAAGAAGAAGATAATTAATAATAATAGGGAATTTTATTATAATCATAGAAGTAAATGTAATAATAAAAACGATTATTATTAAAATTAAATTTAATAATAATATTTTAACAGTGACTATAAAATTAGTAATAATAATTAATTTAAAGAATAATCAAATTATTAATAGTAAAGAATTTAATAATGATAATAATAATAATAATAATAAATGTATTTAATAAAAATGATTATATTTAATATATAATAGCTATATATACTTCACCAGAAATAACTTTATTAATAATTATAATAAACTTAATTATAATAACAATAATAAAATTAATAATAATATTATAAGCAATATAATAATAATAATCGAAATAAAATTAATTAATAAAAATAATATGAATAAGGACTTTTTTATTAATAATACTAATATGTTAAGAGTAATAACGAATAATAATAATAATAATAATAATAATAATAATAATAATAATATATTATTATTATTATTATTAATTAAAATTATTATATTTTTAATTCATGTAATAATTAAATGTGAACTTTAATTTAATTTATAATTTAAATCACAACAATATAATTAAAGTTAAAACAACAAACTCATAAAGTTTTATATATACTTAACAATAATAAAGTAACTCTCACCAAAAAATTTATTTTGTTTATGTTGATGTTAATTATATATATATATACTTAGTAGAAAAAGTCACAGGCGTGACTTTGAAATCTCACGCCCGTTACTTTTTCCATATATAAAGTAAACAATATAATAAGAATTAAAAAAATTAAAAATTTTAATAAAAAACAAAATAAAAAATAAAAATGTCAAAAAAATAACGATTTATAAAATAATTTTTTTCAGCAGTGTCGCGACCATTCTGAGGAACGATCGTGACATTATATTTTTCCAGCACAGTCGCGATTGTTCTGAGGAATGATCGCGAAATTCGTTTTTTGTCATCAAAGTGGCGATCGTTCTGAGGAACGATCGCGACTGTGCTAAAAAAGATAATGTCGCGATCGTTCCTCATAACGATGGCCACATTGCTCGGATAAAACGGATGTCGCAATAGTTCCTGAGAACGATCACGACAATGCTGATAACAACGGATGTCGCGATCGTTCTGAGGAACGATCGCAACTCCAAAAAAAGAATTTGATAAAATATATCTGTTTTCATTTTTTAAGTATTATTATTATATTTAGTATAATTATTATTAAATTCCTTATTTTCATTATTATGATTATATTCCTTATCATTATTTAATTATTTAAATACATTTCTTTCTATTAAAATTATAAAATTCCTTATTATGCTAAATTTTCTGCTTATTAATGTTAAATTTATAACTCCTAATTATTATATTAATGTTATTATTATTATTAGTTCTTTACTTCAGTATACAATGTTATTAATAACTCCTAATTATTACATTTGGGACAATTAAACAAAATAAAATATATAACTAAATTAAAATTAAGATAAAATAATAAGAATTCATGGTGGGAATTTAATAAATATACAAACAAGTAAAATAAAATGGCATGAAATTAAATACACATGAATTATAAGTAAACAAATTAAATCAGAGAAGAAGAAAAGAAAAAGTCACAGGCATGACTTTTTTTCTCACGGCCGTGAGAAGAGAATGTCGCAATCGTTCTTGTGGACGATCGCGACTTCCCTGATGCGTTTGACAGTTTCTAAACATCATAACTTCCAATCCAGAAATCCAAAAATTCAAAAATGATAAAGTTTATGTCTTTAGAAAGCTAAGAGCAAGAACTACAACTTTCATGAAGAAAATTTTTCTTGTCTTCTTCTTTCATCAATACAGTTTATTCATTGAAATTTTCAGATCATGAATTCTAACTTATATTCATGCTTAATAATTATATTTTATATAATTGCTAGACTCTGCCTATTTTAGTTAGGGTAATGATGATCGTGATGTTTGTCATTTCTAAAGCAATTCATAAGTAAGATTTCCAGCCATTGAACTTATTTGTTTTGAGATATTTGTTTAGACAAATAAACTTATAATAACATTTGACGAACGACCATCCTAATAGTTTGAAGAATCAGAGTAGAAAAAGGTAATATTTGGACGATTTTAAATATATTTTCATGGAAATTTTGTTTGTTCTTTAAGTTTTCATGGAATTTTTGTTTGTTCTTTTTGTTAGTTGTTTTTATTATCATTCTCTGTATCTCCCCATATTTGTCTGTATATTTTTAACCATTTCTCTATTTGAATCAAGTATTGATGAATGGCTACCTGTTGCCGTTTATGAAGTTGCTGGTTGTTAAAAGGTGTTTGTTATTTATGTTTTCATTACAGTAATTGTTGAAGATATTTATAATTCATTGTTATCTACTTTTCATGTTTCTGTTTAACATTTTTGTATACATTGTTGTCGACACTTACTGTTTCTCTATATCATAAAAGGGAAGTAAAATATGGCATTTTTTGCATATGTTTTATAGGTTTTTACTGGAAGATGAAAGGTAATAATTCAATGGCGGGTGTATCTTCTTCTTGTCGTCAGTTAAATTTTGAAGATTGTAATGAAGTTTGGAGGAGTGAAGGTGAAGATGAGGTTGTTGCTGTTATGAGTTTAAACAGTAATCATGAATTGCAAGCAACTGCCTCAACTGAAGTAACCAAAGAATTAATTCCAAAAATTAGAATAGAGTTTGAGACAGAAGAAGATGCTTACCAATTCTATTTGGCATATGCTAAAAAAGTCAGGTTTGGGATAAGAAAAAGTAGGAACCATAAAGATAAATCTGGAAACTTGAATGACATAATGTTTTGTTGTTGTGCTGAAGGAAAAAGAGGACAAGACAAACGAGATATTGATGTAAGAGCAAAATGCCCTGAAACAAGGTTTGCTTGTGAAGCTAAAATGACAGTCAATTGTCAAAGAACACCAAAATTTTGTGTGATTCAGTTTATTGAGGAGCATAATCACTACCTCTCTAGTCCAAACAAGACACACTTACATAGATCTCACCGAAAGATAAGTTTATCTGCATCTACTCAAATAGAAATGGCAAATGATGTAGGAATTCCACCTAAGGCATCTCATGCTGTGATGGTTAGGCAAGTTGGTGGTCGAGAAAATGTAGGTTTCATACTAGATGACTACAGAAATTACTTACGGTGTAAAAGATCGAGAGATGCGAGAAGAGGCGATACAGGAGATTTTCTGGAATACTTGTAGAGAATGCAACTGGATGATCCAAATTTTTTTATGCTATCAAAGTTGATGAAGATGATTTAATATCCAATATTTTCTGGTCAGATGCAAAGATGAGAGCAGATTACTCATATTTTGGTGATGTGATTTGTTTTGACACAACTTATAGGAAGAACAATGAAGGTCGTCCCCTTGCATTGCTTGTAGGTGTAAATCACCACAAGCAAACCGCAATCTTTGGTGTTGCATTGTTATATGATGAGACATCCCTCACATTTAAATGGTTATTTGATACTTTTGCGAAAGCTATGTGTGATAAAAGACCTCAAACAATTCTTACAAACCAAGATGCAGCAATGGCAAAGGCTCTAGCGCTAAGATGGCCTGAAACTCATCATCGTTTATGTATTTGGCACATTTATCAAAATGCGACCATCCATTTAAGTGATGTGTTCTCCCAATTCAAAGATTTTTATAGGGATTTTAGCTCATGCCTATATGATTTTAAAGAAGAGGAACATTTTGTAAATGCATGGAATGAGATGTTGCGCAAATACGGACTTGAAGATAATGATTGGTTGAGGAGGATGTTTAGGATAAAGGAAAAATGGGCGTTAGTGTATGGAAGACAAGTGTTTTGTGCAGACATGATGACAACACAAAGATGTGAGAGCATGAATGGTGTTGTGAAGAGGTATGTTAGTTATCAACACAGATTCTTGGAGTTTTTTCATCACTTTGAGAGACTCTTTAAGGATCGTAGATATGAGGAGTTAAAGGCTGATTTTAAATCAAGTACAAGTATTCCCTCATTGTTGTATCCAATTGAAATGTTGAAACATGCAGCAACTGTTTATACTCTTGAGGTGTTCAAGTGGTTTGAAAATGAGTGGTGTAAGTGTCATAATTGTTGGATTGAAAGTTTTTGGGAGGTTGGATCAATCACAACATATCAAGCTACCCCTCATTGGAAGAGTTATTACCATACAGTTACGTATGATTCATCAAATGGAAAACTTAATTGTAGCTATAGAAAATTTAAGTTTGTTGGAATTTTATGTTGTCATATTTTGAAAGTTTTTACTGTGAGAAATATTATGGAGATTCCAAGCCAGTACATATTTAACAGGTGGACATGTAAAGCGAAACTTGGATTCATGGGGACTGAAAATTTTGGAATTAGCACAAGCAATTTGGATCCGAAGATATATCCAAGTATGCAGTATAAAGAATTGTGTGCACTATATGTTCAATTGGTTACAAAAGCATCTGAAAGTAAAGAGACTTTCAATATTGTTAAAGATAGTATTTTGAAGATGTTGGAAATTGTCGATGCGAGATTACAAGGTAACGGATCAACTACCCAACAGTCGATTGCGAGTTCCAATGTGAAATTACAAGGTCAAGAGATGGTTCAATGTTCGAGTGTTATAACAGATCCATTGAACCAAAATGAGATTGATATTCGTGAAAAGAATACTATTGGTATTAAAGGAATCAAAATGAAGAAGAAAACTGTTTCAGGTAAAAGAGTGAGGGGTGGCTTAGAGAAGGCTA
>JAOTAY010060010.1:0-18591 GCA_025629805.1 Erythroxylum baracoense | reverse complement strand
AATGTGAGAAAAACACAAATTAAATGACCATTAGTTACAACTCAAAATTACTAAGTGATATGTCTTATTCATATAGAGATTACATAAAGAGTTGTGACTATTATGTCTGGTTTAAGAAAGGTAATTATTGGGAAAAGCTTTTGGATACCAACTAATATAATTATCCTAACCAAAAAAATGTCAATTGAAAACTTTCATAGTTGAGTCCACCTTAAAGCTAAAGTGATTATGGTCTCTATAGAATATATACATAACACTATAAATTAGTAAGGTTTTGCATAATTTGCAGATCCAAATGATTGATACCTTCCCTAGCCATCAAATTTCTTCTCTAAAACATGTCACCATCATACTTAAGTTTTATTAGCTGACGATTAGCAAAAAGTCATCTTTTTTAAGAAAAACAAATACATTTCTAAGCTTAGAATCAATAAGTCTTAGTTAAAAGGTTTGAAATGCCTAACCAATGAAAGAATACAAGTATAAAGGGAAACAATGCAGCCCAATGCTGCTGAGTGATGTTTTGCTTCCCCATTATAACTATGCCTTCCAAGGAATTATGCAAATTGAGGTCATCTTTGACAATTGAGCTCTAGAGTTATAGATTCCATAAATTGAGCAATATGGGGCTCAATAAGTTTACAAATTAAGAGCTATAGCAGTTGACCTTACTTTGTTTAGGAGGTTAAGAGTGAGCAATCAACGAAAATTGGCTCTTTCCCAACTATGTATTTACTCATATTAAACCATATATAATACACAAAAGCACCAAACACCAGTCTAAACGTTTTTTTAATCACCTTTGGTATGGAATTTTAGCTTTGATGTCAAGCAAACTATCTTAGACTAGGTAAGCCAGTTGCACTAAATATTAAAGAGTTGAAGAATATTAAACCATAATTCTATGGAGAATTTAAATTTGAAAAAAGGGTGGTTAAGGATTTCATTGGCGTTACACATCTCGAGTATGTATTGGGGACTTTAGTGAATCTATAGTACCAAGCCTAAGTAAAAGAGTTGGTGGGAATAAGGAAGGAGTCTCATACCATCCTGCATCAAGAATGCCTAGTTTGAGGACCTAGGAAGAGTTCTTTACATGATGCTAAAGAGAACCTCTTTGATTTGTCAAGTAAGTAGTGAATTTCAAAAAAAACTAAAAAAACCTAGAGGATACTAAGGCAAGATATTTATAAAACCTCTAAAACTTCATATAGTAAGTTGGCCAAATCAAGATATTATGATTAATTAGAGTTCTCATTTTGGTATTTATATGTATGATGGTCCTTATAGCATTAAATTATTCTAATTTATATAAAGGCCCTCTTTAATACTAGTAATCAAACTAAAAGAAAGTGTTTTCCCCATCCTTTATCTTATGTTTAATGCAAGATTAAAGAACATCCCTTTCATACTAAAGTTGCTTTAAAGTTCACTATATATTTGAGTTAGCTTAGCTATCTAGTTGCTTGGGACTTCTATGAAATATATACGTACCTATTGAACCAAAGTGCCTCTTTATCAAGACAAATTCTCTAAAGCACTTGACCAACAAGATTTTGCTCATAAGATAAGTACAAGTAATGTCTAGACCACCACTTTCCTTAAGTTTATAGACCTGAAACTAGTTGATCTTAAGGACTTCTTATTTAGAATTTTTGCCACTTCAGAGGAATTCTTTAATGATTTGATAGTTTGATTTTAAAATCACCTTTGGGATAGGCAAGTATGAGCATCAATATGTATAGAGGTTGCTAAACATAGGGATGATCAACTAAAGTCTTTAGAAATTTATTGTACTAATTATTCAACTTCCTTTAGATTGAATCTATAAAAGGTTGGTAGTCTACATAAGTTAGTTTCCTTATTATGATGGGAACACTAAGGTATTTGAATGGAAGCTACAACTATTTAAGTTTTCTTTCTAAGGTTGAAGAACTTGTTTCATTGTTGACACCTGCTCAAAGAAAATTTGAGCTCTTGGTTAGATTAAACTCCACTCATGAGATTCTTTTGATAATGATTAGCAAGTTGAGTAGGAGAGTGAGTGAAGTGGGATTAGCTCCACAAAGAAGCAGAAGATCATCTACAAATGTTAAAATGAAGATTCATAATCTCTTGCACCTATAATAAAATTTAAACATTGGTTCCTTAGAGATAAATAGCTTTGTTAATCTAGAGAAGCCTTCCATACTTAATGTAAATAGATAATGTGCTTGTCTAATTCCCCTAGAAACTTTAAAAAGCCCTATAACATTCCTTACTTACTAGGATTAACTATGAAGTTGAGATAACACATAATTTTGTTTGATGTATTAATCTCAAGGGGAATCCATAAGCCTACAATAAACTAAAAAGTAAATCCCAATTTAAAGAATTAAAGGCTTTTGCAAAATCAATCTTCAAAAGTACAAATCTTAATTGAGTCCTAGAGTGATAACCCCTAAAAATATCTCAAGTGAATAGGATATGACCTTTAATGTTTCTTTATGTATAAAGGCACCATGAGTATGGCTTATAGTTTTGGGTTTTATAACACCTATTCCCTCTAACATTAACTTCCATTAAAAACTCTAAATTAATATCGTTTTCTACATGTGGCATTGCATGTAACATTATACATGACACTACACGATATCATTTTGAAGTCTGCAAGTAAGGTTTGTAATGGAAATTGACAACTTGGAAGACATGTGTTATAGAGCCAAAATTATATGAGATTGTTAATAATTGTTTAAAATCAGGATGTACAACGATAATAAGCTAAATTATAAAGAATGCGGCGAAATTTACCAAACAAAAGACTACTATTTTTTAAGTAATGGAATGGAAAAAGGGTTTAGTGTATAATTTCTTTCTTGGATATCGTAATATGCAATAAATTATAAGGTTTCTAAACTAAATATTAAGAAGATCAATATCTGAATTAATATTTCTCATATTTGGAAAATTTTTCAAACAATTCGTATTTCATTTGTAACACTAAGAAGATGCAACAATTGTTATATATCTGAAGAGCAAACATAATTCATTATAAGCCCACGGCAATTGGGACTCCAACCCATAATCGACTGATTTGAAGTCAGGCGCCTTATACATTAGGCCTAGGGCCATGGGCGGTTCACTATTAGCAGGCTTGAGATTTTGTTTTTGACATTTTTGCTTCACCGAATGAAGTCGTAAGACCAACTAAATTTGTTTCATTATCTTGCCAATTCATCTTCCAGGATTTTTTCCTTTTCATTTCAGCCAACTTCGAATGAAGTAATTGCAAAATAATGAGCTAATTAAATAAATCTACTCATCTTCTCACACTGTGGGTCTGCAATAAGTTAAGCAACTAAATTATATATTCATTATTTTGCAACTAAAATAACAATTTATATTTTGCAACTTTACCAGTTCTCACTTTGTTGCGGAATTTTAGACTGGGTGATGATGATATATGTATATATAATATGTAAGGTAAGGTTGTGTATTACGGAACTCTCTCGTTCATTGAAAAATAAGAATTTGTGTTATCAAAAGGTTTTCCCTATATTTCAGTAGAATTTCTAACGTTGTTGTTGTATATATATATTCACTTAATAATAAATAAATTAATAAAAAAAGTGTTAAAAGTCTGATTCAAATAATTAAATAAAATAATATGAATAAAATTGCAATTAAATGAATATAATTGTAATTAAAATTCATATTAAAAATTTTAAGGTAAAAATGTTTTTAATTAAAATATTACAAAATTTTAAATGAGTAATTATCGTTTTCCTTAAGTATTTAAAGTTTTCAAAATCCTTACTACTAAAATTATAATGTAAAAATAAATATATTTTAAATTTTAAACAAATCTAATAAACTAGATTTGATGAGTAAGATTGATAGAGGATTATCTTAGCAAAGTATAAACCTAATTTATTTACTACCTTTTAAAATTATTTTAAAAATTATTAACTTTTTTTTAAACTTAAATTGTTGTCATATAAATTTGTAACTTTATTTTTATATAGCCACATGAAATTATTTCACAAGATTATTATGATTAATAATTATTGTTTCTCTTTATCTCATGCATTCATAGTTAATTATTATTAAAATTATATTTATTAGAATATAAAAACTAATAGCCTCTAAACAGTTCTTTCATTTAAATATTCAAAATAGTATAGCTAACTATGCATACACATTGTTATGATACTGCACTAGATTTGGTGCCGAATTCAGTTATAATATAATATGATATTAATATTGGATAATATTGAGTATCATTTTAAATATTTTTTAAATTATAAAATTGTTTTAAAATTTTATAAAACTACAAAAAAGTCTCTCAATATATTATGTTATATAGTTCTTGTCTTTATATCAATCCTATATTAAGAAATCAAAATAATATAAATTTGATATGATGAATATTTCTTTATTTTTACTAATATCATTTTCACATATTTTCATAAATTAAGATGAGAACAAGATAATTTAACTCTCATATAGATATAAAATTAAGAATAACACAAAGTAAACAAATATGTATTAATAATAAATGAATTTAGTTTAAAATGTTATCTTTATATATTTCGAAAGTTATTATAATATTTTGTACATGTATGCACTAAAAACTATATATATTGTAAATATAAAATATATAAATCTTAAAATATTTATTAAATATAATTATTTTAAACTAATATATTTAGTTATGTAATCAATAATCACCTTGTATAAGTCTAATTACATAAAATATTTATTTAATACAATCTTATTTGTATCTTTATTATTTATTCAATTCTGGCTAATTCCTTAGTAAGGGCCAACTCCATCATATCCTTCTTGATCACTTCCTCAAGTTCTTATTTGGCCTTCCTTTTCTCCTTTTGCAGTCATAAAGGGTTATTTTCTCACAGTGTCGCACAAGAACATCAGGGTGCCTCCTGCTCACATGCCCAAACCACCTAAGCCTAATCTCTCGCAACTTGCCGACAATACTAGCCACCTGTAGTTTGTCTCTCACCACACAATTCTCGACCTTATCTCTTCTAGTAATGTCACTCATCCACCAGAGCGTTCATATCTCGGCTACCAACAACTTATTTATATGTCCACATTTAGTGGGCCAACACTCCATCCTATATAACATGTTTGGCCGAATCACCATTCTATAAAATTTCCCTTTAAGCCTTAATAGAATCTTCTTATCACATAAGACTCCTGACGCGTTTCTCCATTTGACCCACCCAAATCTGATATGGACTATATCGGCATTGATATTACCATCACTTTGAATGATAGATCCCAGGTATTTAAAACTCGATTTTTATGGTATGACGTCAATACCAATTGCTACGGTCACCTCATGGATCATCTGGCTTCTCGAAAAGTTACATTCTAAGTACTTCGTCTTAGTCCTGCTCATTTAAAAACCTTTCGACTCTAATGTTTCTCTCTAACATTCTAACTTGAAATTAACCCCTTCCCTGGTCTCATCCATGAGGACAATATTGTCAGCAAATAATATACACCAAGGTACCTCTCCTTGAATATGTTTGGTAATCATCTATCACTAATGCAAATAGAAAAGGGCTTAAGGCGGAGCCTTAGTGTAGCCCAATACCAATAGAAAAATTTTCTGTGTCACCTCTTATTGTCCGTATGCTCGTCATTGCTCCTTTATACATATCCCTAATTACGTGTATATAGGTCATAGGAATTCCCTTCACCTCCAAACACCTCGATAAGATTTCCCTAGGAACCCTATCATATGCCTTCTCCAAATCAATAAAAACCATATGCAAATTTTGTTTTTGTTCCCTATAGCATTCCATTAGCCTACAAAGGAGATGCATCACTTCTGACATGGACCTACCAGGCATAAAGCCAAATTGGTTGGCCGATATATAAGTTGCTCTCCGGACTCTCTCCTCAATCACCTTCTCTCACAGCTTCATGGTGTGACCTAGTAGTTTAATGTCTTTATAGTTGTAACAATGTTGGATGACCCTTTTGGCATTGTATAATGGAACCAACCTACTCAATCTCCATTCATCCAGCATTTTAGTTGACTTAAGGATCACATTAAAAAGTTGAACTAACCACTTAATACCGACAACTCCTATTCTCTTCCATACCTCTATAGGGATCTCATCCGACCACTACTGTCCTTCCACTCACCATCTCCCTCAAAACCTTTGTCATTTCTTCCCTTGTCACCCTTTCACATCGAGACCAATTATGAAAATGCTCCGACACAGAGGGGTCACCTAACTCTATGTTGTCCAAGATGCCTTCATTATATAGGCCAAACAAGTATCCCTCTACTCTTAATGGCATGGGCCTCCATGAGTACCTTCCCTGCTTTATCTCGTATAGAACAGACTTGGTTGAAATCCCTCGTCTTAGATGCCCTATCTCATGTCAACTTGAAAATTTTTTATGCTCCCCTATTAGTATCCAAACTCCTGTATATAGTCTCATAAGCTTTGCCTTTAGCCACTAAAATTGTCTTCTTTGCCCTCTTCTTTGCCAATTTGTATCTTACTCTATTAGTTTTCCGCTCCACCTTTATTGTACTTGCTAACAAAGTTTTGTATGCTCTCTTTTTCATCTTCACCATTCCTTGAACCTCTTCCGATCACCACCAAGATTCCATCCGCCCACCCCACGATCCTTTAGAAACTCCCAAGAGTTTTGTGGCGATTGTTTTTACCAAGGGAGCTACTCCCTTCCACATCTGATTAGCATCCCCTCTTACGAAACATGTGGCTCCATGCCTGATTCGAGTCATAAGTTGTTCTACTATGTCCCCTTTTAGATTCCACCATCTAATGTTACGACACCTCTTAGTAATTGTTGTGTCCTTCATCCCTTCACTTCTAGATCCAACACCAATGATCTATGCTGGGTTGCTAAGCATACAGTCGGAAGCACTTTGCAATCCTTGCACCATGCTCTAGCTCTCCTTCTGATAAGGAAATAACCAACTTGCGTCTTGGTCGTGCTACTCTTAAATGTCACCAGGTGCACCTCGTTTTTTTTAAATAAGGAAAAAGTTTTGGATACTCTAATATTCATGTTTAAAAGTTATTTTACTCCTCTTTTTCTATATTGTATAAATGTTACATCTTAGTATCAGTTTAAAAATTTTTAGATCTTTTTTGTGTCTACCTCTTCTATTATCCCTAAATCAAAAATTGAGATAAATTACTTTCACTGCATTATATTATACCTAAATTCTAAATTTGACTTTAAAATTGAATTGTACAATAATAATTTAATAATAGATGTCGACTTGATTACAAATGTTACATTGGGTATTGCTAGAGTAATATCTTTTAATATATCCAATATATTTAATCTTTATTTAATTACTATCCATAATATGAAAGAAATCTTAGGAGAGTTGTTAATAAACCAAACCAACTTCCTTTAAGTTGCTTCTTTGTAGGCACCTTAAATAGGCTCAGACAAGATTTACTGATGACACTTCTTGAGTTGTGTCTTCTCCACATCATCATGTCCTCTTCATCCATTTTTAGTTTGTAATCAAAGATAGAGTTCAAAATAGTGCTCAATCCTTTATGTCTATAGTCCCATTCACCATCAAAGATAGAGTTTAGAATAATGCTAAATCCTTTATGTCTATAGTCCCATTCACCATCATCAAGAATAGTGTTAAATCCTCTATGTCTACAGTCTCATTCACCATCATAGATTATTGCATTTACTTTAGCTTTTAAAGGGATTAGAAGCTTGAGATTATCCAAACCTTGAATTTTGTATAAAGGACCAAGTTTGTTTCACTTTTCAAACTAACATATAATTTTTCTTGCATTCTTAATTTTGACTTTCATTTCTATAATTATAATATCTCTCAGCTTAAGTATCTAGTCAAGAGTTCATGAGTTGTTTAGCTTAGCTTTGATTCACCAAAAGTTGTGATCTTTTATGATATGTGAAAACATCCACTATATCTTATACAAATTATAGGTTTGTGAATAGCTTCCATACCCTTTTGGCCTTTCTAATTGAGTTTGCTCTTAAACCTCCTTCCTCCAAAGATGAACAGACCTTTATCCATTTAGCTTTAGCCCTTAACATATTATATAATTTACCATACCATAAGAAATTCTTCAGCATCCTCTCTACATCTTCAATTAGGTTTTAAGACTAAACAAATGGCAACAAAAGTGGATATAAAGGTTATTCAATATTATTATGATTAGTTAAATCCTTCCTGTATATAATTGAAATTTATTATTTTAGTGACTTATTATTTTATTAACTAAGTCAAATAAAGTTTGACAATCTTTGTAGGAGACTATCTTGTCTAAAATTGATATTCCTAGATATTTAAAAGGTATCTCTTGAAGTCTAAGTCCATAGATTCTTGAGAGGTTACTTACTATACCCTGGGATTCGGTACAAACATATATTCATCGTTTGCTTTTATTTAAAGAAGGACCAGAGTTTAGGTTAAAAAATTGTAAGAATTACATTATTAATTATATTAAACTTAGGTCAATACCATAAAACAACAAAAGATCATCTACAAAGGATAGATTATACAACTTTAGCTTCTTGCATTTATAGGGAAATTTAAACATTGTACTTTTTTTTATTCTATAAGCAATCAACCTATAAATAAGTACGAGGATAATAAGTTACCTTGTCTCAAGCCTTTAGCTCCATTGAATATTACAGTGGGTTCCCCATTAATAAGAATGGAAAAAGAAATAGTGGACATACGCTGCTTAATCCAAAATAAAAACAGACATGGAAATTCAAAAGCATTTAAAGTGTTAATAATGAAAATTCATATTGGTTAAATCAAATGCTTTATTAAATTTGACTGTCATCCAGTACCTTTTTAGAGGCTTTTTTACTTTTATAGCTTTTAAAGACTTCTTGAGCTAGCATTAAGTAATCACCTATACTTTTTTTTTGGATGAAGACTCCCTGATTTGGATTCATGTCATTCTTCATAAAATCACTTAAAAAGTTTCCATTTGGTTTCTTAGAAATAAGAAACTCATAAGTTTTGTTCAATTCCTTAAGCATATTGCCACTTAATAGGAACTCTAAGATTATTTTAGCGATCATATTGCCCATAAAGTGCCATGTCTTCTAGAAGAGAAAGGTATTTAGACCATCTAGATCTGGAGATTTATCACAGTTCATATTAAATAAGGTTTGTTTGATGTCTATATTAGTGAAAGTCTTTACTAGAACCTCCTACTATTAAGATACAGAGTCTAGTGTAAATTTATTTATGTTATACATATAAGAGTAATAAAAGTCCCCAAAACATTTTTGTAATAGTTAAGAGCCATGTTATTTAACTTCTTTTACTCTCAAACAATTTCTCCATTGTTGCTCTTTAAGGATCAAATCTTATTAGAATTTCTTTTATATAAGATTGTATTTTAAAGTATTTGGTACTTTTATCCACAGCTATTAACCAATTAACTCTTACTTTTTATTTCATCAATGAGTGGTCATTCTCTTCAGCTTTTATGTAATTTTATAAAAAAAAATTTCTTTGTCTTTTAGGTCTATATATTTAGGCTTGAGTTTAACATCTTCTTATATTAATCTTGAATCCTCTCTAGCCTTGGTTACTGTTTTTCCTATACCTTTTACTTTCTTTAAATGGGCCCTTTTCAACTCAACTTTCATTTTTTGTAGCTTTGTTATGCAATTAAAGAATTCAAAACTCTAAACTCTATGATTAAACATTTTTAAATTGCATCTTTGATCCCCTCTAGCTTTGCTAAAAAATTGTTGAACCTAATAAGAAAATGATAAGAGCTTATGGAGTTATAAAAATGAGCTATATTATTAATGAACTTTTTAAGCCATTAAGGATTAACCAACATTCTATCAAGTTTTTTCTTTAAGAACCAAATCCTCCTATTTATTACTTCATGTGAAGTAAGGACCATCATATCTCAAATTAGCTAAACTTTTTGAGTTAATTCATTTTACTATATGCACATTCCTTATTTTTTTTACTTAGTTTATCTCCTTTAGCTTCATATGCAAGTAGAATAATGATGAAGTTACATTTAGGCTTGACAATGGGTCCAGATGAAAAAATTCACAATGACATTGTTTTTTTTAAACTCATCATTTTGAATAAAAATTTTGGGCTTCAGGGAGGATAGCCCCAGTCTGAGCCTAGCCTAAAGTCTGTAATGTCAAAAAAAAAAGGCCTGAAGCCTAACCATAAACCCAGTTAACTCAAGTTGGGCCCATTGACTTCAAGTTAAGTTGGAGTTTTTTTTTCCACTCCTACATTCATTGAAGAGCTTAGAGGCATAATGTCTTTCCAAGGAGTATTGCTTTGAATTCATGACTGGTCTTGATTTATACTTATAAACACATGTATGAACTTACAGATTGATGAACATTTACTTTACCTGGCTAGTTATCAACTATAATCTTCCGTTATAGTGTGCTTAATGATTTGCTATGACATTTCAATTATTCCAAATAATCAAGGAAAATTGTTAAAATTATTTAATTTAGTTATTTATTTCAATTGTTCCACCATGCAAGGTTTTTTTTTACAATAGATATGTTGGATTATTTTTTAGTTTTCTAACTAGTTTCTTTCTAGATTTAACCGATGCTGCTACTTCTAGTTCCTCTTGAACTACTGCTTTCCCATTTTTATTCAATAGATTAACTTCAACCATCTCTAGTACTTACCCTTTGTAGGGAGTTTTCACTAAAATTCCCTTTTTGGTCAATTTTAAAGAGTTATTCACATATATGGCTCGAGTTTCGATATCTGACGATCCCTATACTTGTACTTATTCCTTATTAGGAATTAATACTATGGTACCATCATTAGTCTCTAGTGTTTAAGATTTTATTTCCTATCGCCTTAAATCAATTATAAGTTGAGTATTTCTTGATGTTTCTTTTTTTTTCTAACAGTTTGATTAGTGGTCTCTTTTCCCTCTTTGAATAGACCTTACTTATCTTTCTTCATTTTCGATTAAGCCTTGCTAAGTTTTAGTGCTCAATACTTCAAAACTTTCTCTTGTTGTGAAGTTTTTTTCCTACAAGTTTCCAAATTTTGCTTACCTAGTGAGTGACTGATTTTTATTGGTAACATAACTTGATTTCTACCTCCACTGAACCACTTTAATCATTGAGCCTACTTAACTCCTAGTTTTAGGTAATTTTTAGCTAACTATACCTTTAAGAAAATTTTGATGTAACCTATTTTTCTGGCGAGTGATTAGTTTCTATTGGTAAGACAACTTGATTTATATCTTCATTAAGCCTCCCATATCATTGAGCCACTTTAAATTTAAGTTTCAGGTAATTTTTTAACTAACTCTACTACTAAGCAAATTTGGGCATAAATTATTCTTTTTAATATTGCTATATTCTCATCCAAACATATTGGTTTCCCAATGCAGCTTGCAAGGTAAGTCAATCCAATTATAGACCAATCTTTAAGTGATACATTGTGAAGTTAAACCTAAATTAGTATATATTTTGTGTTGTTCTTTTCAAGCATCAACTCAGGCTTCCACTTTGGAACAAAAGAAGTTGGTCATATATATGTAAGTTTCCTATTTCAATTATCTTCTACATACTCTATTTACTAGTAATCTAGACATTAAAAAATTCTCTTCATTAGTCAAGATTTTTTGGAGTTATAATTTTCCCTACCTAGCTTTCACCCGTATTTAAGGGAATGGTGGCCTTTTGTTAATGAAGTAACAAACTGATGAGGTATTCCATCTCAAGGCACCTGCTTTGAAAACTTTCACAAGCGAAGACAATTATAGAATCATCATGTACCATAATTGGAGAAAATTTTGAACTTTTTATAAAATGAATAGTCTCCTATTACTTGACTCTAGTGTTTTTTTCAAACGTCCTAAGACTAATCCCTCAACATGTGATATCCTTATTTGTCGAACAATTGCTTGGAAAAGGGTTTGAGCAGCATCTATAAAAATATAGTGGTTTGCAACAAGAAATAAGGAGGAAGAGGATTTGCATTTCAATTTGTAAAGCCATTTTGAACACTAAAAATTAAAAGCACTAGAAAATATTACACTGAAACAAGTAATATTTTTTAATCAAGATAGAGATCTGAGTTCAGGTGATTGAAGAAATAATCAACGTTGAAAATTAAAAAAAGACAATTATATTTAATTTTCTTAACTTTATGGTTGATTTTATATTTTAAAAAGGAATTAGAATAAGTTTTAGATTAGAGAGTTTTAGTTTTAGAATTTTTTAAAAAGTGGTTCAAATTAAAAAAATTAGAAAAAGATTTATTTCTTTAAATTTTATTGGTAATAATTGTTTTTATAGTTTAAAAAGAGTTGGCATTTCATGTGGTAAATTTTGAGTAAGGACTAAGGACAAGGATATTGTTGTTTATTACTAAATTTATTTTTGTTTATTACTAAATTTCTTATTAATTAGTTAAAATTTTTTTGACTTAATTGTTATTCTTACAAAAATAAATATAACGGTACTTCATTATATAATACACAAGTTGAGAAAATATTGGAAAATTATTTATATATCAAAGACTAACATTATCTAAAGTTAGCAACATGAATAAAATTTATTAAAATTTTAAAAATTTATATCTCATTTAAAGAGGAAAATTCATCTGGTCTGAAATAGAATCATTTATTATTAATAAGGGGGTTTTATTTTTTAGAAATTACTTTAAAATTAAACTTGTGAATATTTTTGTATTTGACAAGGAGGGGTGCAACTTGGATATTGAAATCCCTAAAAAAAATTGTACCATTCAAGACACATAAATTAAATTTACAGGAATTTACCAATCCAAGAAAGATTTATGAATGTCAATGGGTCAGGTCGAGCCTGAGCCGTCATTCACGACAGGCCACGGGTCGGCCCTTGGTCGGCCCTTGGCCCGGTGGGCCACGGGGGGATCGGGTCAAACTTGGCCCGTCTATATTTTTTAATTTTAAAAAATACAAAACGATATCGTTTTGAAAAAAACGACACCGTTTTGTAGGGCCGCGAGTCCGCCCATGGTCTGCCAAGTCTGAGCTAAAAACGAACTGGGCCGGAATTGCCATCCTTAAAAAGATTGAAGAAATTATGAAACAAAAGAAGTTCAGATTACTTTTTCTCATTATTATGTGTCTATCTTATTTTATAGGCATTCATTCATTCAATTTTTATAGGTCTCATTTATTAGATAGATGAATACTTATAGTGGAGGATAGGTGAACATGTCATCTTTCCTGCCGAAAGACTCCATTAATGTTGCCACTGCCAGCAAAAAATTTACGCTCCAGCGGTCCCAGAGTAACAGTTTCAGGATCGCAATGATTAATCTATCACAACCACCGTATCAGCTTATTTCCATTGGAGTTGCAGTGAGGTTGACTTCACTTGCGGAGATGAAGTATCGCCGCCAAGGACTACTGTCCCCGTTTAGACAGGAAACTACTTCGTTATAGCAATTATTGAGTAATCGATTCAATTATTAATTTGATTATGTGTCTGGTGGAGATGACATGCAGAAGATTTATGGCTAGCTAGTTCAGAATTATGCTCCAAATTCACTCTTTTTCTATTGGTTGAAATCCATCTCCAGCTTTTCCCCATTTATTGACAGTGAACTATGTTAATATCAAATGAATCGAGTGCTATGATGAAAATTGAGACGAGAGATTTTGGTGCTCATACAACTTTAAAGGCTGGTTCCAGTTTTTACATTATATGCATATTCATTACTATCACGTGATGGCTTTTTAATCTAAGCAGGGTATAGTGCGTACAATGTTGTAGCAACTGAGGATATGTCACCTGCACGGAATCAATAGATGTTAATTAACCGAATTTAGTTATCTACCCGTAGGTTAGCAGAACGGCACAAGAATGACCTTGAACCCTAGAAATCTGGCTTATGTCTAGTTCAAGGGCAATACATTTTGCGGAAAGTATAGCGTATCACCAAAACAAAGTTCTTGTTACATTTGGAGGAAGGGAAAAAAGGATAAATAGTGTATACGGTGAAATGAACTAGAGAATGCCATATGTATATGCATAAGTTAAGGGTAAAAAAAGTAGTTCAGTAGTTAACATTTTCGAGATAAAAAGGTTTTTAAGGTTAGATGTTATTTACCTATTATTATGTAATTCTATTAATAAAAAATGAAGAACATACATAAGTTAAAAGAAGCATGTTGTAGGTTTGAGAATTAAGGTGGAAGGGATATAACCTGTAACAAATGCCTTGAACCTCTCAATTGTGCAATTAAAGGGCTTGCGCAATTGCTTGTCCTTTATGAACAGGTAGTTGACACTTGTTAGGTCATTAGACCTTTCAGATTAGGTGCATGGTGTTCTCTACCATTAAACTTTGTTGCATCAAATCATCTCAACTACCCCAAATTGCAACTAGACACTGGAGTTATTATCGTAAGATAGAAGTTGTGGACTGAGTGAAGTAGATACCGTCATAAATCAACCAAGAGTTTTTCAGCTAAAGTTTTAGAACCATCCATAAGCTTTTAAACGATGGTGGTTCAAATATGGGCGTTTTAGTGGTGAACTGGTTATTATGGCGATGATTGTTTAGGCAATTAGAGTCTAATTGTACTTGTATCAATTTCTCTCGATTCACTATTGGTAGACAATTGTTCCTTAAGCTCTTTCGGAGGGCTTCTCAGTGGGAGGTATATCATGTCAAATCAAAGGGTTCTGACTCAATATGTACAAGTCGTGCATTCTTGGTGTTATTCATTTTTGCTTTAATTTCTGATGATATTACATCAAGCATGCGAGGCCAGTCGAATGTGTTATCACGTATAAAATTGAATATGATAGATTGTTAGACACTACAACATACAGGACATTTAGCGACGAATTTTTTTGCGACGAAACAAAATTCGACGCGTAAAGAAAACATATTGTGACGTTTAAAAATATTCGTCACTAAAATATACCATTTAGTGACAAAATCAGAAAGTATCGTACAAGGGAAAACCTTTAGCGACGTACAGAGAAAATCGACGCCGAATCATTCACAATGGGTGACGACTTTTGAGAATCGACGCGAAATAATGCAATGGCAATGAATTCTTAAAACGTCATCATAACTTGTCAAAAATTTGGCGACAACCCATGTAGAATCGTCAGTAAATATTATATATTTTGCGACGATACCATGAAGCATCACCAAAAGGTTAATATTTGGTGACGAAATTTCTATTTCGTCGCAAAAGCCTATACATTCAACAATGATTTACGTTAATCGTTAATAAATGTCAAGCATTCAACGTTGCACATTCTGTGACGAATTCTTGAAAACGTCGCTAAATGTTTACATTTGGTGACGATTTTTATAAATCGTCACCAAATAATTGACATTTTCATAAATTATTAAACTAACATATTTATAATCTATCATAGTTAAGATATGCTTTATTGAAGATTTGTTTTGAATGTTTACAACGTATTATTAAAAAAAACTCACAACATATTTTTAGGTATTAAACAGTAGTATTAATTAATCATTAGTATTTACTAACAATACAAAAATTAGTTATAAAAATTTTAAATTATTTTATCTCTATTATATATATATATAGTAGTATGAAATTTGAATTAGAAGTTACCCAATTCATACACTCATAGAACTAGAACATTAACAATCAACATTTAATAGTACGCAAGTTGACCCATAAGTAGTACAAATGTTGTTTGACAAATTATTACAAATACATCAATAAATAAATTTTAAAGCTGAGTTCAGTTGATTGACTCGCTAACTGACAATGATATAATTATTTATTTGGATTCCAAGTAGTATTAGAGTCGGTAAAGGTAAATGAGTCCCTAATGTCTAGATTTCCCAGAAGGGTCCTTGCACGTTCGAACGCACCAATTGAAACAGTAACAGTTCTTCCCTCAAGTGTAGGATTTTTCACAACCTTTTGCAACAGCTTTTCTGCTATAGCTAAATTTGAAGAGGATACAGTGAATAGGTCGCTAGATTTAGTATCTAAAATACAATCAGTATAAAAGTTAGATATTGTCATATTAGTAAACCGCTAAATGAATTGAAATTGGAGTGACATGCATAGGTGCATGAGCAGATGAAATATTCAAAATTGAAGAAATTTTCAAATCAACCGATTTTCCCTATTCCTTTACAGATTGTTGTGACATCACTCCTACGTCCACGGGCATACATGTCACATTCGAGACTGAAGGAAGCTTCAAACAACATGAAGTATAAACTATCAAATGTGAATATATATAATAGCTTCATAAAAGGAAATGAGAAGTACATAATAAGGGAAGTGACATTGTTCGGATGATACTAAAAACCTTGAAGTAAAAGATTGGCATGGAAGGCAAACGATGATTAGTATATAAAGTGGAGATTTTCAGTGTTGGTTTTCTCAATAGGGACAAATTTGCCACATTCCTCCTAACGGAATGAATTAGGACTATCGGGAACTAGTCCCTATGTCAATATTCCTTCATTAATAATGTTAAGAGGTAAATTCTTTAAAAGTAGATTTAGAACAAAACGATGATATGTTTAAGTCCAATTTCGATGACAACTGAAACTAGTTAGGTTTAGCACTTATACATCTTCAATGTGCCTAATGGTCACTTTCTTAATTTCAATTTCAAAAATTTATTGTGTAACTTGTATCTAATGAAAATTTAGAATTTAAAATAGAATATACATGACTATGGAGAATAGACATGACTATGTTCTTCATGTACATAAATATAGTATTATCTATATGTCTCTATATAAGTATTAATGGAAATGAAAAAAAGTAAAAAACTCTTGAAACAATTTCAAGAGTAAACACAAACAAAGCTTTCATTAGATTAAACGTTAAATGTTAGTGGGAAGATAGACATAAAGAAATAACAAAGATAGACAGTAAATGGTGGCAGGAGGAATATGGTGAAAACAAACTATCAAAATTTAAAGTATTGCTAGGATAGAAGATAACTATTTTTCAACAGTCCTAGTTACCAAAATTGATTAGGTTTAATTTCAAATTCAAATATAAAAATGGAGTGGATAATACTGTTAATGGATTGCCTAGAGTATAACACTTTTCAAATGCAAATCGTTATAGAAATATCATCGAACACCTTACAGACATGACAAACTCTTCCCAAGATTCAAATGCAAATCATATGTTTTCCCTTCCATAACTAACATTGACACATTCCATGCTACTTCCATTCACAGACAACCTAAAACCATCCAGAAGTAACTTTAGAAGATTCAGTAACAGTAAGGTAAACTAAATCGATTCGACTCTGAAAACTAGCTGAGCAAAATCCAAACACTCCAACAATAATGTGCAAATAACGTAACACAAAGAAATCAAAATTTAAATTATTGCTAAGATAGAAGATAACTATTTTTCAACAGTCTAGTTACCGAAATTGATTAGATTTAATTTCAAATTCAAATAAGAAAATGGAGCGGATAACACTGTTAATGGATTGCCTAGAGTATAACACTTTTCAAATGCAAATCGTTACAGAAATATCATCGAACACCTTACAGACATGACAAACTCATCCCAAGATTCAAATAGAAATCATATGTTTTCCCTTCTATAACTAACATTAACAAATTCCATGCTACTTCCATTCACAGACAACCTAAAACCATCCAGAAGCAACTTTAGAAGATTCAGTAACAGTGAAGTAATCTAAATCGGTTCAATTCCAAAAACTAGCTTAGCAAAATCTAAACTCTCCAACGACAATGTGCAAATAACATAACATAAAGAAATCAAACAAAAAATACAAAACATAAAGAAATCAACTTTAATATCGCAGAAAACACCCTATGTACAGATCTATACAAAGAACGTCCAGATCTACCTTAGAAGGATGAATATCACAACTTTATCACAGAAACAATGGTAAAATATTGTTTTCTTTCTCCAGTTGTCTCAAAAGCCAAATGCAAATTTATCACAGGAAAACAGGAGAAAATCGATCGAATAGATACTAAAACTTGTGACAACGTTCCAAGATTGACAAACAAAGAGCCGATCTAGTCAGTAACAGGTTTAGAAATGAAGACCACAACTGAAAATACAGCAAATGGTAAAAAAGAAATGACAGGATTGCAAACAGTTTTTTGATCAAGTCAATGGCTTTGATACGTGGGTAAGACGTCGGAGATTGCTGGTTTTGGGAAGACTTGATAAAGACTACAGAGGAAGAACTTATTGGACATAAAGGTAAAGGTTTTTTAAGAACAATAAAGAACACAACTCTAAACAATAAAGAAGTAAAGAAAATGCTTGGATTTTGGTGACATTTTACAAAATTCGTAGCAAAATGATACTTTTAGGCGACGAAAATATCCATCGTCAGTAAAACAAATAATTTTGTGATGATTTTACATATTCGTAGCAAATTGTTGTACATTTGGCAATGGTAAGAAGTATTTCATAGCCAAAGAATAGAATTTTGCGACGAATATTAGTTTCGTCGCAAAATGTGGGACATCAGAATAACATATTGGTGACGGTTATAAATATCGTAGCTAAAGGTTTTGCAATTTACGACGAATTGTTG
>JAOTAY010060001.1:0-18591 GCA_025629805.1 Erythroxylum baracoense | reverse complement strand
AGACGGGTCCCAGCCACTGAGGCCTTACAGCACCCCCAGAACCCTGGCAGAAGTAAACCTGCTCGCCTCATAGGCCCTCCTTTAGACACTTGCAACCTGCCTGAGGCATGCTGCAGGGACACAGTCAATTTTTGCAGGCAAGTGTGCCCATGCATTGGCTGTCAGCATGTCAATACAGCAGAGCAGAAATCGGTGGGCAAGTTCCATGAAAAACTTGATATTGATTTAAAACTCCGCTGCAGATGATTCGCATAGGCTCCTTGTAGCACGCAAGAGGGCAGACTGTAAATCCATTTAAGCTCATGGGAAAGCAGTCCTACCTACAACAGCTGTTCTAGTTCGACTCAACCGAAAAACAGAGCCTCCTGACAGTACTCCCTCTGCAACTCTTTCCATCTCTTGCCCACAGCCCCTGCTCGGAAGACGATAATATCCACCATCTTCATTTCTTCAATACTGCTGATCTCCTCAGTACATTCAGAAAAGTGGGTCACAGCCCGCATCGAAGATCACAACGAGTGACTCTGGACTTGAGCCACACACGTGGCTGAGCAGAGGTTCTCTCAAGGTGTCAGCGTCCAGTTGGAGAAAAGCCCAGTGCTGGACCCTCTTTCGGTCCTGATCCCAAGAGTGAGATCAAGACGCAAGCGAGGTCAAGTACTTTGTGGACGTGTTAATCAGACTTGTTTAGTTCCCTCGGGAGGAGCAGTAGTTACAAGATGCGCGTTTGATGCAACGCTCCAAATTAATTGACCGAGACAAAGAATAACACAAGGTAAAACTAAGCACATAGCAAAGCCACATAACGAACAAACTGAAAATTGCTTAAGCCACGGGCCTCCCGGAACCCACCAAACAGGGTCAAACTCCCATCCTTTCCAGGTTTGGACAGCAACAGGAGCCAATTTTTGGATTCCGGGTGAGATTGGTTTTACTCTTTCACCTTTTTGTGATTACCTTTTCCTCCTTTTAAAATGAGTTGGGGGAGTAGCTCTGTTCTTCATGGCATACCTTCCATGTTCCTGGTGGACCAGCTATGCCACTCTTGCAGCCAGCTCTTCAACTGCACCTGTCTGCTGCGATTCATGGCATAATGGGCAGGATTCCTCACACCATTCCTCCAGATAAAGGATGCAGGAGTCTTATCTCAGCTCTATCCCACTCATCCCTCAGGCAATGGAGGGTGGAGTCCCATTTCAGCTCCTCACACCCTTCTCCCAGGCAGTGGCTATTGGACAACTACCTCAACTCCTCCCATCCATCTCTGAGACAAGAGATAGGTGGAATTTCATCTCAGCTTCCCATACCAATCTTTGAAACAGTGGAGCCTGATTTTGGTTCCGTCTCTCACAAATAGGCTTGTAAAAAGATGGAGAGCTCTTCAGAACAATCGGATCACGGAGAGCCAGACGTCTGAGTTTTGATCTTACCGTGCTCTTCCCTTCTCCCTGAATCCCATAATGTATATTATGAACATCCATTGGGGTATTCCATTTTTGTCCTGTTCCATTCCATTATGATTCTATTTCATTCCACTCGACTCTATTCCACTCGACTCTATTCCATTCCGCTTTATTCCATTCCATTTCACCCATTCCATTCCATTTCATTCCATTGCATTTCATCCATGCCATGCCATGCCATGCCATGCCATTCCATGCCATGCCATGCCATTCCATTCCATGCCATTCCATTCCATTCCATGCCATTCCATGCCATTCCATTCCATGCCATTCCATTCCATGCCATTCCTTTACAATCCATGCCATTCCATTCCATGCCATTCCATGCCATGCCATTCCATTCCATGCCATTCCATGCCATTCCATTCCATGCCATGCCATTCTATTCCTGGCCATTCCATTCCATTCCATGCCATTCCTTTCCAATCCATGCCATGCCATGCCATTCCATTCCATGCCATGCCGTGCTATGCCATGCCATTCCATTCCATGCCATGCCATTCCATTCCTTGCCATTCCATTCCATGCCATTCCATTCCGTGCCTTGCCATTCCATTCCATGCCATTCTGTGCCAGCACCTGGCAATGCAGCAGTCACAATGCCCCAGGACAGGATAAAAGGCGGCAGCCTCCTGTGTCCCCTGGCCGAGGTGGCATGGGGCAGCCTTTAAGACATCCCAGAGGAAGCCCTTGAGCTTCTGGAGCTAGCTAGAGGGGGCTCAGGCAGGAAGGGCAGCTGCTGCAGGAGTCTGCTGGAGATTCTCGGCTGCAAGGCCAGCTCCTGGCAGGAGCAGCTTCTTAGCTCATGGGAGGGATAGCAGGCCTTTTCGGCTGGATAGCCATGGCCAGAGCACAGGAATGTCTTCTTGAGGAGCACTGTAGAGCTCACCGTCCTCATCCCACAGAGAGCCAGGGTGGCAGCAGCCATACGCAATAGGATGCAGAGGTGTTTGCAGGGATCACAGTGCTTCTCTCAGAAGCCCGTGAAATGGCTCCAGGTTGAGGGAGAATGGGGTTTGGGTATGTTCTGGGAGGCGTGACCAGCCTGTGGAGCGGGAGCAGGTCTTGCTCACATGCTCAGGGATAGGCGATGGCCAGCGCTGGGGTCAGGAAGGAATTTTCCCCCGGGGCACATTGGCACTGGTCCGCGGGGGTTTTTTGCCTTCCTCTGAGCATTTAGCAAGACCACTTGTCAGGGCTCCTCTGCTCCATCCTGCTGGCTGGCTGCCTGCTGCTCATGCCCCACAAAGGTGGCCCCTCGTGTCCTGCAGCTGGGGGGGGAAGGCTTTTTTTCCCCGCAGAGGACCGGCGAGTGTCCGCAGGGGTTTTTTGCCTTCCTCTGCAGCCGAGCACAGCCCCTTCATGGGGCTCCTTTGAGCTCTTGTGGCCCAAAGGATGCTGCTCATGCTCCATGCAGGTGGCCCTCGTGCCCCGCATGCAGGGGGAGGAAGCTTTCTGGCCTCCCAGGGTATTCCCCGGGAGTTGCCCTTTGTCCTCTGGAGCATCGAGCACATGCCCTTGTCGGGCTTCCCTTTTGGCCTGGCTTCTGGCCCGCTGCTCTCGCACCTCCAAGCCACTCTCGTCTCCTGGCTCTCTTTGGCTCCATTGCCCAGAGCAAACTCGCAGTGACAGTGAGCTCTGCTCTTCCCTCAGCTCCATCTCCCCGGGGGGCCTCGTTTCTGCACAGCAGCCTGTGCTTGGAAGGCCTCCAGCCTTGCTGCCCCATCAGCAGCTGCCACTCTCCAGCTCTCCCTGTGTGCAACACCAGCGCCGGGCAGGCACAAGAGCACTTGTCGTGCATCCCTGGCCACGAAGCGCAGCAAAAGAACGACTGTTGCAAGTCCTGTGTGCTTATCATTGAGAGGTGTCCTGCTTTGGGAAATACCCCATGCTACCACACACCTTCTCCTTCTACTACTTCTGCTTGCACATTTGGGTGTGGTCGCTGACGATGCTCATGACTAACACCATAAAGCTTTCCGGCTGGATAGAAGGCACAAGTGTCTGGCTGCTCTCAGGGTGCTGAGGCACTGGAACGGGTTGCCTAAAGAAGCTGTGTGTGCTCTGTCCCATGGCGATGTACAGCACAAACACGCTGTACAGCCCCCCTTGGGTGTCATCCTATGGCGACGTACACCACCACATTGTACAGACCCTTGGGTGATATCTCCTGGCAAGGCATAAGACCAGGCTGCGCCGAGCCTTGGGCAATCTGTTTCACGTGTGAGCCGTCCCTGAAAAAGGCAGGCCGCTTGGAACTACGTGCTCTGAGGTCCTCTCCAACCATAACTAGCCTAGGAGTCTGGGATGTAAGGATTCTAAAAGAACATAAAATAGAAGAAACCAAACCAAAATCAAATGGAATAATAAAATAAAATCTTGATTCCACATGAAAGCCTTGTGATTTGTGTCCTTGAAAGCGTTTCTGGAGCTGAAAACCCCTGACATTGCAGAGAAATCAGTCTCCCTGCTATTCAGGTCAGGCTGAGCATAGGGAATTGTTGCGGGCCGGGCCCACAGGCTCCTCTTGCCTGTGCGGTAGGCAAGGACTGCAGGCTTCTCTGCCTGCGGCAGCCCCCCCTGCCTGCTCTCCGTGGTGGGAGAATGAAGACAATCAATATGATCATTCATCAGACTCCGATTATTTCATCTGAGGGTTCCAGTTATATACTCTATGCAGGCACACTTGCTAATATGCGATTGGCTACTTATGCTACTGATTGATACATGATTGGTTACATGATCGGTTTGTGCTTGGTCACAGCTCAAAGGTTACATTCACATCCCACCCCCCTCTGTAGTTTTCCTCTCGGTTATGTTCCAGGGGGTTTCCAGCTTGCAGCTGTGCTTCAAGGTTGCAGTTATCAGTTCCGCCCTACATATCCCGACTTCTCGGGCTCCTCTGCCAACTCCCTCAAACTCTTCTCACGCACACGTTCTCTAGTAACCTTCAGCCAAGGCCTCAAAGCCTTTGGTTCACTACTGCTGGGCCTATGGTCTCATCGTGTCCGTTCTCCAGCAGCCATTCCCCAACAATACCCCTCTTTTCTTTTTGCATCCACAACAGGGAATGGAATGGAATGGAAGGGACTTCACTAGACAAGACTAGAACAGAACTGGTATAGGCTAAGCTACATTATGTCTACAGCTCTGCTTGACAAGTGATGCCCTAGATCTAAGGCATCCAGCCAGCAGAGCAGCTCTCTGTGGTGCAGGTGCCAGAGCCATTCAGGAGACACGGAAAGGCAC
This sequence comes from Erythroxylum baracoense, assembly GCA_025629805.1. Classification (NCBI taxonomy): domain Eukaryota; kingdom Viridiplantae; phylum Streptophyta; class Magnoliopsida; order Malpighiales; family Erythroxylaceae; genus Erythroxylum; species Erythroxylum baracoense. Next base: position 13,879 of record JAOTAY010060001.1, on the reverse strand, counting down.
AGCTGCAACGTAGCTCAGGCAGGGGGTGAAGGCCACAGGCTGAGCTGAGACATGTCCCCTGGGCCCTTGGCGGGAGGCGGTGAGGTGGGGGTCCCAGAGGAGACGGGTCCCAGCCACTGAGGCCTTCCAACACCCCCAGAACCCTGGCAGAAGGAAACCTGCTCGCCTCATAGGCCCTCCTTTAGACACTTGCAACCTGCCTGAGTCATGCTGCAGGGACACAGTCAATTTTGGCAGGCAAGTGTGCCCATGCATTGGCTGTCAGCATGTCAATACAGCAGAGCAGAAATCGGTGGGAAAGTTCCATGAAAAAATTGATATTTATTTAAAACTCCGCTGCAGATGGTTCGGAGAGGCTCCTTGTAGCACGCAAGAGGGCAGACTGTCAATCCATTTAATCTCATGGGAAAGCAGGCCTACCTAACGACAGCTATTCTATTTCGACTCAACCGAAAAACAGAGCCTTCTGACAGTACTCCCTCTGCAACTCTTTCCATCTCTTGCCCACAGCCCCTGATCGGAAGAGGATAATTGCCACCATCTTCATTTCTTCAATACTGCTGATCTCCTCAGTACATTCATCAAAGTGGGCCACAGCCCGCATCGAAGGTCACAACGAGTGACTCTGGACTTGAGCCATACACGTGGCTGAGCAGAGGTTCTGTCAAGGTGTCAGCGTCCAGTCGGAGAAAAGCCCGGTGCTGGACCCTCTTTCGGTCCTGATCCCAAGAGTGAGATTAAGACGCAAGCGAGGTCAAGTACTTTGTGGACGTGTTAATCTGACTTGTTTAGTTCCCTCGGGAGAAGCAGTAGTTACAAGATGCATGTTTGATGCAACACTCCAAATTAATTGAACGAGACAGGGAATAACACAAGGTAAAACTAAGCACATAGCAAAGCCACATAACAAACAAACTGAAATTTGCTTAAGCCATGGGCCTTCCGGAACCTGCAAGGCAGGGTCAAACTCCCATCCTTTCCAGGTTTGGACAGCAACGGGAGCCAATTTTTGGATGCCGGGTGAGATTCGTTTTACTATTTCACCTTTTTGTGATAACCTTTTCCTCCTTTTAAAATGAGTTGGGGGAGTACCGCTGTTCCTCATGTCCTATCTTCCATATTCCTGGTGGACCAGCTTCCCCACTCTTGCAGCCAGCTCTTCAACTGCACCTGTCTGCTGCCATTCATGGCATAATGGGAAATTACTGGAAGGCAGGAGGGGTGCTGGTGGGCTCTGGTAAAGGCCAGGCCAGCGCCGGGCATTGTGCAAGGCTCCAGTGCTCTGCTGGGCTCTGGCAATGCATTCTGGAAGGTGACAAAGGCACTGGCAGGCACAGGCAGAGCCCAGAAGCCCACCGGGCACTGCGCAAGGTGGGAAGGAGCTGCTGGGTTCTGGGCACACCGGTGCAATCCTGACTGCAGCAATGCCTGCGGGAGCCCCTGTGCTCCCCCAGCAACAGTGCCTGGGCAGGAGCTGTTGCTGGGCCTCTCCTGCCCTTGGCAAGCACTGCCCCAGCCCCAGCACCGCTCGGGAGCTGTGCTTCCTGAGCCAGGGAATGCTGCTTCCAGCTGCATGCCCATAGAAAGAGCCCAGCTCCAAGAGTGCAAAGGTCCAGCCCTTCTGCCACAGCAAAGGGGCCAGGACAGGGTCAGTGTTGAACCCCAGCTGAGAACTCAGCACCAGCAGCTGCTCACTCAGAGCCCAGGTGTTATGGGGAGGAGAATGGGAACAATGTGAAACTCATGGGTGGAGATGAGAACAGGGCAGGAACTGAAAAAAACCCAATATAATATTAGTGTTATTGGTACTGATAATAATGGAAACAAGAAGAGGAGAGATATGGAACTAAGTGGGGAAACAAAACACCAATAGCAGCAGTGATGCCCAATACAATTTCTCAGCACCTTCTGAGTGACACGCAGCCTGATCCGAGCAGCAACCCATCCCTTCTGAGTGACTCCCCCGGTTTCTATGGCCTGAGGTGTCATGGGCCCACAGGGCTGAAGGGCAGTTATATTGGAGTGTATGATTTATAAATTTGTATGTATTAAAAAATGATCTCTATTATTATAATAGATAATTTAAATTGAACGATGTTATAACTTCTTATAAAAATAAATGAAGTTTAGAGTTAGGGTCAGGAATAGGGGTTATGTTCAGGGTTAGGGTTAGGGTAGGGTTAGGTTAGGGTTGGGTTAGGGTTAGGGGTAGGGGTAGGGTTAGGGTTAGGGTTAGGTTTAGGGTTACGGCTAGGTTTAGGCTTAGGGTTAGGATTAGGGTTAGGGTTAGACCACAGCAACATGGCAGGGAGTTGACAATTACTTGCGGAGATTGGGAGATCCTAGTTGTGTTTTGGGGGTTCTGGGGATGTTTTAGAGTGTCCATTGGGTGTATGGGTGTGGTTTGGTTTTTTTGAGGTGTTTCATGGGTGCTTCTGGGTGTTCTGTGGGGTGTTTTTCAGTGGTTTGCTGCTTGGAGGGGGGTATTTTGGGGTGGTTTTGTGTATTTGAAGGGTGTTTAGGTGGTTCTTGGGGGTATTTGATGCACTGTGAGGGGTGTTTGAGAGCTGTTTCAGGGTGTTTGGGTTTATTCAGGGAGTGGTTTGTGTGTGGTTTGTGGTGTTTCAGGGGTATTTTAGGTGTTTTAGAGGCTTTGGATATTTTTGGGTGTGTTGGGGGGAATCTTGAAGTGTTGCAGGGTGTTTTGGGGAGCTTCTTTGGTGTTTGGGGTATCTGGGGGCATTTTGGGTATTCGGATGTTTTGTGTTTCTGGATGTTTGGGAAATTTTGGGGGCGTTTTTGTGGGTGGGTTTGGGTATTTTGAGCTGTTTCAAGGTGATTTGGGGGTGATTTGAGGGTGTTTGGGGATATGTTGGGGTGCTTGGGTAGTTTTGGGAGGTTTCAGGCGTGTCTGAGGGTGTTTTGGGGGGTGTTTTAGGGTGTTTCAAAGTCTCAGGGTGGGTGAAGGCCATGGGGCGCAGCAGTGGTGGGTGCTGTTTTGGTACCACCGTATCTCCTGTATCACCCACTGTCCAGGATGGCATCCTGGGGGACATGTGGGACATGGGGACACATGGGGGACATGGTGGTCTCTATGAGGGCACTATGGGTGTATCTATGGGGGAGTCTTTCTGGAGAGGTCTCTCTGGGGATCTATGTGGGGTCTCTATGGGCTCTATGTGTCTCTCTCTTTGCTATCTCAGTTGTCTTCAGTGTGGTTCCACTTACCCTAAACACAGTTCCAGTAGCCCCCAGTATATCCTAATCTTTCCCAGTCACCTTAAGTGCAGTCAGAGTTGCCCCAAGCATGATCCCAAACATACTCGATCCCAGCACGCTGCCAGTCACTCCCAGTTCATCCCAGTGTAATCCCAGTTGCTTCCAATGTGCCCCTGCACCCTCCCAGTCACTTCCAGTGGGTGGTACCGCCTCTGCCGCAGCCAGTGTGCAGTTGCCCTGAGTGTGGCATGCCAGGAGCTGAAGTCCGGGCTCCAGCCCATGTTCACAGCGCAGCAGGACAGGGCAGAGGGTGTGTAGGGAAGCCTCGCGCACGATGGGAAGGGCCTTTCCTCATGGAGCAGCCACCCCTCATGGAATCCCAGAGGCACGGGATGGGCTGCGGAGAAGGGACCTTGAAGCTCATCCAGCCCCTCTCATGGGCAGGGACACCTTCCACTAGAGCAGCTTGCTCCAAGCCGCTGTGTCCAACCTGGCCTTGAACACTGCCAGTCATGGGGCAGCCACAGCTTCTCTGGGCACCCGCTGCCAGTGTCCCACCACCCTCACAGGGAACAACTTCTTCCTGAGATCTCATCTTATCTTCCTTCTTTGTCAAGTTAAAGCCATTCCCGCTTGTTCTAACACTACACACCCTGTAAAAGAATCGCTCTCCAGCTTTCCTGCAGGAAATCCGTTAGGTGCTGGAAGGCAAGCTCATTTTCAAAATCATTCTCTGAATCATGATTTGCGCCATCTTCAAATCATTCTGAAGCAACTCCTGAAGAAAAATATCAGTCATTGCTTAATCACTATTGGATTCCCATTTCTTTTAATTAAGTCACTGATTAATTACCACTGGTCATCAATAAAGCCCTTTCAGTTATCCCCACAAGGATGACTTCTCTGAACCATTCCCCTGTGAAGCGCAATGACTCACAGTTCCAAGTCCATTTCCCTTCAGGTATGCAGTAGCAGATGCAGCAGTGCCCCCGTTCCCCACTGAGGGCCATGGCAGATGAAGGAAGCCCAGCACATCCCGTCTGGGTGCAAAGAGAGCTGCAGAGAAGGTTCCCGAAAGCAGGAGAGCTCCTGGCACAGGGGCTATCCCAGCTCCAGCTCCAGCCTGCACTGGACTCCGTGCACCTCCTGCCCTTACTGGTGGAGTCACAGTGGGGCCCTTTGTGAGCCGGTCTGTGACAGAACCCGGCGTGGTCACGTCCCTTGCATTGCCCTTCCCTCCCCCTGCCCATATCCGTCCATCCTGCACGGAGGCAGAGAGACCCCGCAGCCACCCCAGGGTGAAACTGGGAGGAGGTGGGGGCTCCCCAGGAGCTTGCATCAGAGCTGCTAGAAGATGGCAAAGGCCTCATCGGGCTCTAGCAAGGCTGCTGAATTCCACCGGGCATTCCACAATGCAGCCGGTGGTCTGGAACTGTGATAAAGCCCACAGGAACTCATCTGAAATTCAGGAAGGTAGCAAAAGCCCTGGTGGACCTTGGAAGCCCTCCAGGTATTCCAGGCTCAGGGATCCCTATCAGACTTGCTCATGCTCCTTCACCGTCAGAGCTGCTTGCCATGGAAACTCCTGGAATTGTCCCCAAGTAAGTCCAAGTCTTCTCTGGAGTCCAGAGACTTTTCTCTTCTGCTGGCCTTCCTCGTGCCCTTTGGCATCTGAGTCCCCACTACTGCATGCTCATGACAGCCAAGGCTGACACTGATGGTCACATCCTGTTGGCCTGGCCTCCATCTGTGTTAACCGGTTGTGCCAAGACCCTCCCCACTGTCGCACCCTGTTGCTTTGCATGGCCAGGGAACGCTGGGGCAATTACAGTTCCTTAGGAACCTGCTCATTGACCTGGAGGCTTCCTCAGATGCTGACAAAAGACCTTTTCTGTTTCCCCTTCCTGAGCAAGTACTTTGTAACTATGAGCATCATGTCCCTCTCATTGACTCCTCTGATCCTCAGTGACAAAAGCCAACCCAGCCTGTTGTCTGTCACATAGAAGACCTCCAGAAATCCAAGCTTCCCCTTCATGCAGGGGGCATTCACCCTCTTCATCCTTCTTGCCTCTATGCTACACCTGCTGGGGTTCCAGCCATCAAAGGGACATGAGATTATCTGCACAATTCACTCCTTACAGAGCTGGAGCTAAGGAAAAGCATTTGAAATGTTGCCTCACAGAATTGAGTGCCTTTCTTCCTGGGACAGGAACTGACCAGCACGTCCTGGTGAAAAACATTCTGTCAGCACCTTGCATGCATCCCCTTTGGTCTCATGGACTGGTAAGGGTGTAGTCTGCAAAGTAACTCCTGCCTTGATCCTCATCCAGTGCTGATTGTTGCCCTTTCCCATCCAGAGTCTGCCTCAAAGCACAGAGTGGTGGGAGATCTTGCTGGTGGTAATTGAGGCAAAGAGGAGATAGTCTATCTGAGATGTACCTGCACATACTCTAGGTTTATTTAGTGGTGGTCCTGTGTTATCTTGGGTCTTCTTTAACTGTTGCTGAAGTAGCAGCAGCTCATCCTGGTGCCCTTGACTTCCTGTTGGAGTTTGAGTTCTGCTATGACCCATCGCTGTGCATGGAGGATGCTGTCTCTGAAGGCCAGGTGTACCCAGGCACACAGTTAAAAAGCTTTGGCTGTTCCTTAGCTGAATCCTCAAGGGTCTGAGTAAAGACCGTGCAGCGATGTGCTTTGCGTTCACCCAATGCCTGCAGCTAATGGGTGGCAGAAGGGACAGACCTAGCATCACTGCTACCAACTGATGGCTGATGCTTCCGAGTGCTACAAGAATAGTCCCAACGATACTGTCTTGTCTCTATATCAGCCTGCATTTCTCTTCAACCTGTCTCTATTACCTGCAGGTAACTTTGACCAGCCCTGCAAAGCTAAATGTCACCAGAGATTTGCAACAAGACACCTCTCTCCTGGCAGCCATCAATGGTAATGCTGAGACAAGAAACTCTCTTGTAGGTGCCTTTCGAATGAAGACCTGATCAGAGGGAGGAGGAATCCCACGTCCTGTGGGTTTGTGGTGAGCATGGGAGGGAGCTGAGTCCCATGCCAGCACCTGGGCTGCAATCCTAGGAGGAGATGCCTCAGTTAACTAGGCTTAATCCCTTCCTTCAGCAGGAATAAAGGAGATCCCAGCCTTTCCTTTCCTGGCTCTCCTGTCTGATGGTTGGACAGGAAAGAGGCTGAGCACAGAAGTGGTTGTGTCACCATTCCTGGAGGTATTGAAAAGACATGGAGATGTGGCACTTGCTGATATGGCTCAGTGGTGGACTTGACAGTGCTTGGTTTATGATTGGAATGGATCTTAAGGATCTTTTCCAAGCTAAAGGATTCTGTAATTCTGAGAAATGTTGTTGTTTAGACCAAATTCTGTCTCTCATCAGAGAAATGGCACTGCAGAAATAAGTGTCTCTTCCAGATATATAGAGAAAGGAGAAAGAATGAGATAAAGACCAACTGGACTCTGGTGCCAGGTACGGAGCCCTGATGTTTCAGAGGGCAGAACTTCTCTCTCCCAGCCCAGGGTGCAGCTGTGATACACAGAGCAGGACACAGCCCTTGGAAGCAGAAGCAAAGGACTCTGAGCACAGAGTGCTGAGGCCAGGGGAAGGCTCCTCACTCATGAGGATCCTACAGCAGACTTGTGCCTGCCTGGGGGTACCTCCACAGAGGGGTAGTGAAAATGTATTGGCTGTGTGCAGCAGAGCATGGAGAAACCCCGTGCCCCAGGCAGCTGCTGCCATGTGCACACAAGCACTGCTGCCCAGGTGGGCTCCCGTAGTGCAGGGGCTTGCAGATGGCCACGTAGCTGTCATAGGACATGATGGTGAGGAGGGAATACTCTGCTGAAAACAAGAAGGAAAAGAAAAAGAGCTGTGCAGTACAAGCTGTGTAGGAGATGTCCCTGGTGTCCCTGAGGGAATTGGCCATGGATGTGGGGACAGTGGTGGAGATGCAGCCCAGGTCCAGCAGGGAGAGGTTGAGGAGGAAGAAGTACCTGGGGGTGTGGAGGTGCTGGTCGCAGGTTGTGCTGGTGATGATGAGGCCGTTGCCCACAGGCGCAGCCAGGGAGATGCCCAGGAAGAGCCAGAAGTGGCAAAGCTGCAGCTCCCATGTGTCTGCGAATGGCAGGAGGAGGAAGTGGGTGATGGAGCTGTTGTTGGACATCTGCTGCTCTGGGCATGGGGTACTGTCAGAGGACAAAAAGGTAGTGACAGGTTAGGAGAGAAGACGTCTCAGGATAAAACCTGTTCATTTCCCATAAATTCCCACCATCACCTAAAGTTCAAATGCTTTTTGAACCTGGGCTGATGTCTGAGTGTGCTGGGAGAAGCACTGTGGCTCCAAGGAATCCGCTCTGAAAGCTGCACGGGATTCAGGAAGTTCCTCTGTGGAATCTCCAGTACCCATGTGGGATGTCAGAGGTAACAGAGGTTCTGTGTCTGCACTCACAGCTATGAAGATTGTGGCTGCAGAGCAGAGCCACAACGTGACTGTGTCAGGGTTTCCTCAGAAGTTTCTCATCTGACAACTGCTATTTTAAGTGTAGAAATCCTAATTTTTGTAACTGAACATGTGGTCAGTATTAGGAGAGGACAGATGAAAGGGCTCAGAAGCCCCTGGATTAGTGCATGATCCGGAGAGCTGCAGGGTCCATCCCTCTTGTTCCCAGCTGCCCTGCACTTGTCTTTGTGATATCCCATGTATTGCAACACACAGAGATCAACAGAGAAAAGGAGAAAGAATAAGATAAAGACCAAATGGACTGGTGCCAGGGGAGAACTTCCCTCTCCAAGCCCAGGTTGCAGCTGTGATACACAGAGCACGACACAGCCCTTGGAAGCAGAAGCAAAGGAGTCGGAGCACAGAGTGCTGACCCCAAGGGAAGGCACAGCTCACTCGTGAGGACCCTATGGGAGAGCTGTGCCTGTCTGGGGGCAGGTCGCAAGCCCAGCAGGACAGGCAGAGCAGACAGCCAGGGAAGTGCAGAGGAGATGTTCTGTAGAGACACTCAGCTCCTTGCCCAGCAGAGCATGGTATCCTCTGCACTGGTTCCTGCAGGGCTCTCGCTCCTTAAATAGCCCCCGCCCAACATGGGACACCGTCACAATGGGCATCTCCACAGCAAACGCCATGGCTTTGTGATGGTGGCACCATCGCGCCCATGGCCACTGAGAACCCAGGGGTGCTCCGGGAGGTGCCACTGGAGGACCAGCCTCTGCCCAGCCTGCTCAGGGAGGTCCCTCATGGGCTGCTCTTTCACAGTACCTTTGGTCCAGAGGTGGAGCAAGTGAGGGGCCACAGCTCCACCTGGGCAATGGAACAGAGCGTCACAGCCACCTACGAGAAGTGGAGAGTGACCGACATTTGCACTGCAGAGAATCCTAAAGCACCCCAAGGTCGCCATCGCCACCTGCCTCGGTCCAAGCTCCTGTGTCCACAGGCATCACCAGCACTCAGACACTGAGATGGGAACCACCAGAGGAGATGCTCTTGCCTCCTCCACCAGCACCTTGTGTTCTGTGGCTCAGCTGTTATCTTCCGGTGCCTCTGGTGATGGGTTCTGTGGGGTTCTGTGGCCTCACACACCTCAACACAGGGAGTTCCAGAATCAGCCACCCCTGAGGTCCCCATGGCCCCATGCTCATTGTGATGCATGAGCTCTGAGTGGGTCCAGGGGGTGCTCTGGAGGTGCTGCAGGCATTCTCTGGGATTCTCTAGGGGCATCCCTGCCATGCTCTGTGGGTTCTCAGGATGCTCTGTGTGTGCTTTAGGGGTCACCACAGTCCAAATCCCACCCAAATCCGGCAAACTGGGGGTTTGTTGCATATTTTTTACTTCAATCTTTCCACGAGCAGGGAGCATTTTCTCAGTCCTGACCCTTATTCAATAGAAGTTCTCTCCATCTCATCGTATCTATATTAAATCAGTGATAAATACGGACAGAGCTTCCTCTCTGCATGCCTTGAAGCAGGAAAGACCCAAGGCCAGAGAGATACCTTTCAAACTGTGACAGTGTTCCACCACGCTCAATGGGAAGAGCTTCCTCCGAAGGTCACATCTTCTTCACCCCCTCTCTGTCAACTTAAAGTCTCTCCCTCTTGTCTGATCACTACATGCCCATGTAAGGAATCCCCCTCCAGCTTTCTTGTAGGCATCAAACAGATATTGGAAGGCAAACTCATTGTCTAAGTCATCATCTAAATTATCACTTACATCATCTTCAAATCATTGGGAATTCACAGTTGATTAAAATTCAACTATTTCTAAATCACCACTGGATTCCCACGTGATTTTAATTCAGTTCCTGATTACCACTGGTCATTAATAAGGACCTTTCAGTTCTCACCACAAGGATAACTTCTCTGAATCGTTCCCATATGAAGCACAGCTCCAAGTCCATTTCCCTTCAGGTGTGCAGCAGCAGATCCAGCAGTGCCCCTGTTCCCCACTGAGAACCATGGCAGATGAAGGAAGCCCAGCACATCCCGGCTGGGTGCAAAGAGAGCTGCAGAGAAGGTTCCCGAGAGCAGGAGAGCTCCTGGCACAGGGACTATCCCAGCTCCAGCTCCAGCCTACACTGGATGCTCTGCGCCTCCTGCCCTTGGTGATGGAGTCACAGTGGGGCCCTTTGTGACCCGGTCCGTGACAGTCTCCAGCGTGGTCACGTCCCATGCGCTGCCCTTCCCTCCCCCTGCCCACATCCCTCTATCCCACAGGGGGGCAGAGAGGTTCTGCAGCCGCCCCTGGGGGAAACTACGGGGAGTCACCCAGGAGGCCCAGATCCCTGCTCGGGGCAGCCTGGGAGTCAGTTGGTGGGTGTTGAGCAGTTGTATTCTCTCTCCTTGTTATTCCCCTTATCATTATTATTGGTGGTAGGAGCAATGGTTTGTGTTATAGCTCTTATCCCAACCCATGGGAGTTGCATTCTTTCCATTCTCCTCCTGTTCCCTGTGGGTGCCAGTGGAAGGAAGCAGAAGGAGAATGAACGAGCGGCCGCGTGGTTCTGAGTTACCGGCTCGACTAAAGCATGACACTTTCCAGACCCACAAAAGCCCCCCATTGTGACCCCAAATTTACACCCTAGACACAGAACTGCGCTCAAAGTGACCCTGATGTGACGCCCCAGGCCAATAACTGCCCCCCAAGTGAATCCCCATTGACCACAGAAACCCAAAAGTGCCCCATAATCTGACTCCTATAGAGCCAAAACTGCCCCACAGGTGATCCCAAGTGACTCTCCAGACCCACAACTGCCCTCCAGGAGACCTCCAAGTGACACTGTGAATGCTCCATCCCTGGCGGTGCTCAAGGCCAGGTTGGACAGAGCCTTGGGTGGCATGGTTTAGTGGGAGGTCTCCCTGCCCATGGCAGGGGGATTGGAACTAGATGATCTTAAAGTCCTTTCCTACCCTAACTATTTTATGATTCTATGATTTCATGTCCATTTATTGTCTTTATTTAATTTCATTTCATCCTCCTCATCTCATAGCATATCCTTTATATCATACAACTTATGTTTTATCATGTTATATCATCATGAATCATATAAATTTATTTCATTCCCATTTCATGGCAGGGAGGACCCTCTGCAAACGTGCTCAGAGTGATGTGCAGCTCGGAGCAGCTTCACCTACACAGCACCCTCTCCTGTGCACAACACTTTCCCTTCCCTGTCAGGGGTTCTTCCTTCCCTCAGAGCTTCTCCCCCAGTGCTGTGGGGAGCACATGGCAGGCTGAGTGCTGACCCTGGCAGGCAGCAGAGTCTCTGCCCCAGCACACAGCCCCTGGGCTGCAGGGACCCTGCTCACAAGGACAGCACTGGGCACCCCTGGCTGCACACCCACATTCACTCCCTGCAGCCAGCCCGGGACAAGGGACCTGCCTTGGCCTGTCCCTCGCATGTTGCAGGGGGAAGCCCTGCTCTGCACCACATCCTCCTCCTTATCTACACAGGGAAACCAAGAGAGTCCTCCTGACAGATCCCATGGACTGTCGGAGGCAGCAGCTTCAGGAGATCCCTCCAGCAACTGCAGCTGCATTGCCCTGCACCCAGAGCCTTACCATGCACAGGGCTCGGAAGGTTTCTCCTGCAGGCAGCTCTCAGCATCCCCCACTGCCAGGGGCCTTTCAGCTCTCTCAGGCTCACAGGTCTCCCCAGGTGCCTGCAGGCAGTGCCCCAGCCCTGCTCCTGGGCACAGCTGTCTCTCTGCAGCGCTGCCCCATTGCCACCATCTCTCTGCATCCCAGGAGCCCGGCCCAGCTCAGCAGCAGAGGCCCAGCCCAAGGTGGATCTGCCTCTGCCCCTGCCCCTCTGGGCTCCCTCCAAGGCTCCCTGCGGCTGCAGGGGAACCCTACGGGAAAGAGCTGAAGCCAGCACTGATGTTCCCTCCCTCAGCTGGCAGACACACTGCCTTCCTGCAGCCTCATTTCTATGACACAGTGTCATTTCTGTGGCACAGCTGTGTCTAAACAGCAAGATTTTGTAGAATCGTGGAATCATTTAAGTTGGAAAAGACCCTTAAGATCGAGACCAACCATCAACCAAAAACTGTCAAGCCCAGCATTAAGCCATGTCCAGAAGTGCCACATCTACTTGTCTTTTAAATACCTCCAGGGAAGGTGACACAACAACACCTGTGGGCAGCCTTTTTCTAGTCCCATTATCAGACAAAGGAGAGCCACACCAGGACAGGCTGGGATCTCCTTTACCCCTGCTGAAGGAAGGAGTTCAGCCGGGTCAGTTGAAGCATCTCCTCCTGGGATTGTAGCCCTGGGGCTGGAAGGGGACTCAGCTCCCTCCCACGAACACCTCAAACCCACAGGAGGTCCCATTTCTTCAGAAGGTGAAAATGCACCATCATATAGATGATGTCTTAATGAGAGGAGATTTCCCCAAAGAATCGCAGCAACAGCAGGGTGGCAAGCACTCCATGGTGCAGAAGTTGAAGTTCCACCTGAAGGACTGTCAGAAACCAAGCAGAAACCAGTCAAATTGGGGGTGCTTGGTGGATAGCAGCAGTGCAGTGATCCCTGCAGACACCTTCAGAAATAAAGAACAAGAGCTCCTTGGGTTTTTTTGGGGAACAACACTAATTAGGCCCCCCCATCTCTACCCCCCGAACCCCTCCAGCTCCTTGATACCAGAGAGGGAGGGAGTTAGGTTGCACCATGGGGGCAAAAAGGATCGTCCTGGGGCGAGTGGCTTTGGGTGGGCTGGGAGCAGCTTTCTGGGGGCATCCTCATTTGCGTTTGGAGTGTTTGGTGAGGCCCCTCCAGGATTTTGGGTCCCCAGAGTCACCTGGGAGGGCCTGGGGTGATGGGAGGTGCAGGTCACTTTTGGGCTGTGCCATGCACCCCCTTTTGGGGGTCCTGCCTGCTCTCGTGGTGCTGCAGGGACATTTCAGGTACCCCAGGATTTTGTGAGGCACCAGGACTGCTTTGGGTGCCCCTAGGCCCCTTTGGGGGTGCAGCATGGTTTTGAGGTGTCCCCTAATTGGGGCACCCTGTTATTGGGGAGCCCCTTTTGGAAAGTCCACACTCTCTGTCCCCCTGAATTCACTACTGAACTCCAAGCAATGCTGGGGTCCCAAAAGTGGATTTGGGGACCCAGAGCATTTTGGGGGACCCCCATGGTGGGAGCTGGGGGGACCCCACTTTTTGGGACCCGCCTTTTGTAGCTGGTTTGTGGCACTATGCTGAGTCAGGGCAGCTTCGGAGCTGTGGGCTTTGGGTTTAGGGAAAATTTGGGGGATCCCAGGAGGAATTGGGGGATTCAGGCTTGCTCCCAAAATGCCTCGTGGTGCCTCAGTCATTTGGGAGACTCCCTATCTCTCAGAAATGGGGGGTCCATCAATGCCAGGGCAGCCAGATCTCATTGGATGCCCTAGGGAGCGCATTGCCATAAATAGGAGGAATTTGGGGTATGGAGGGATTTTGGAATTCAAGGAACATTTGGAGGGTCGAGGGGGGTTCCCCAAAACTCACTGTAGGAGGCCCATTATATTGAAGGATCTCCCATGTGCCGAAACCAGGGGGTACATGTGTCCCAGGGCACCCTGAGTCGCTCTTGGGTGAGCAATGTTCTCCAGGGTAGAGATGTGTTGAGGGGAAGAGTTTGGGGGTTCAGAGGGGATTTGGACGTTGGGGGGATCCCCAAAGCTCCCCCGGGAGGTCGAGAGATTTGGGGAGCACCCAGCGTCCCAGAACAAGGGGTTACATTTGTCCCAGGGCACCCTGACTCTTCAGTGCCCCTGTTGGCCCATGGCAGTAGCAGGGGGGGATTTGGGGTTCAGAAGGGAAGTGGAGGTTTGGGGGGATTTGAAGGTTCATGGGAATGTCTCTAAGTTCTGTAGGGGGCAGAGTCATTTGACGGATCACCGGAGCCCTCAAAGAGGGGTTACAGCCACCAGAGACCACCCCACAGATCACTGGGGAGGGGGGAGCTGGAGATTTGGATGGACCCGGACAGGTTTTGGGGCTGCAGGTTAGGTCACCCCTAAATCATACCTGTGAGGATGCTGGCAATGAGCTCATCCCTCAAGCCAGCGGGCGATGAAACTAAGGGGGTTTCCTGGGAGCTGGGGTGAGCCTTGCACTGCCCCAGGCTCTGACAGGGAGATAGAAGTTCTCCTGCCCTGATACC
>JAOTAY010059958.1:0-18594 GCA_025629805.1 Erythroxylum baracoense | reverse complement strand
TATACATGCATATTTAAAAGAATACCTCATAATATATTATTAATAAGTTAGAATGTCAATACAAAAGTCACATATGAGTATTGGCCTAGGGCACAGTACTAACAATACCATATTCAATTAACATTCTTCAGAAAATGCCTTTATTATTGCATATTTGGTAAGTGTCAAATCAACTAGAAATAATTAGCTTACTCAGATTATTAATGTAGCAAAGTGGAGTAAGGTTGTTTCCTCAGGAAATAATGGTTTATCTCTTTTAAACAAATAAGTAAAGAAGAATAAAAAGAGGTTCGAATGTTATGTTAAAACGTAATATTAAAAATAACAAAAATGAATTGATTTAAAATTCAATAAAAACAAACTTCTAGTTAAACGAATTTATTTCCACCTTGATTCATGCAACGAATCATTGATGTAAAAGTAATTCAACATATTCATGAATAAATTGGTTCTAGTTATGAAGAATATAACTATAGTAACCAATATTTTCTTACCTTGTACAATAATCACAAACAAATCGAATAATTATTCCCTAATAAAAACACAACCCTAAAGGAAGCTCGTAGGATTTAGCGTTTCGATAGCCTTAAGATTTAGAAAGACTCAATTCTAACCAACAAACTCAACAGATAGTTTATTGCAATCAGATTAATTAATTCCATGACTTAGAATAAACTTCATAATGAGGAAATAAAATATGTCAATTGCTACTTATTAAAACCAACAAACAATTAAGGATTTGACAATTTAATTAGTAGTAGATTATTTAAGGATTATTAAATATATAAATCTATTCAATAAAACCCAAAATCATCTTAAAATCAGTGAATTCAGGAAATAATTAAATACCTATGCAGATTGAATTCAATAAAACTTATTCGATCTCACAATCGATTTAGAATCAAGGCTTTAATATAATCCTCTAACTAAAATTAAAAAAATTAGTTACAAGCCATTGGGAAGAAAGAACACATAACATTATTCAAAAGAAAATTTGTTCTTACGAAAAAAGCTAGTAGAGAATGTGTGTCAGTGGAGCTTGAAAACAAAAATGGCACGTCCTTTTTCCAAAAATAGAAAACTCTCACTTATATTAAAATGTTTGCAGTCTTAAAATGGCCCCCATTCCACTACATTTGTGGACTATTCTTTTCTCCTCCTATGCGTTCTGCTTGTTTACGGGCGTCGTTTTGTTCTTTTCTATCCATCCACCTGCTGCATTGCGTTCCTCTACTCTATGTTTTGTCCCATTGGCTACTGCGTTTTTGCTCTTTTATTGTGTCATTTTTTTGCAACTTTTTTTGACTGCTACTGTTGTCTTCTGCTCCCAGTTGCTATTGTTTTTCTTCCTCCCAGCAGCTTACTTTTGCTAATTTTCTCCAAAATAGCTTCACACCTCCTAACCTCAAAAAACAATATAAAAACACCATAATAAGAATAATATCCATCTAATATGCTCCAAAAATACCCCAAATTGATATGTAAATTAACAACTTATCAAACTCCCCTACACTTAAACAATGCTTGTCCTCAATCATTCAAAAGACTTGAAAGCAAAACCAAACTAAACAAACTTAAATAAATTTATTTACAACTCTTTTGAAAAATTTAGCCAACATGCATTATCTTACAGAACCAAGATCACAATCAAGCCACACAATTCCCAATGACCTTTCCAAGCCCAAAATGCACCAGATTTGATCTCATATGAAGATTCACTCAATGCACTCAATAAGTGTTTATAGGACATTTCACTTTGCCATAATAGAATGACATTACCATGTGCTTGCAAATATATCACATCGCAATCTCTTGTGAATTCTGTACAAAAATAAAAAAGGTATTTTATTTGGATTGTAATAGGGCTAAAGGTAAAAGTAAGATGAAAAGTTATTTAGGCTATAGTTATCAAAGGTGATGTAGACTACATTGCTTAACTTCCACCCTTAAACCGAAAAAATGTCCTAGTAATGGCAACAATTGATATTCAATTATCACAACTTGAGGAACATTTTCACAAAAGATAATTGTATTTGCAATATGCTATTTCAATTATGGTGTTGAGTAATGTGTTGTACATGCATTTTATAGGGTATGCTCTATTTATGATATATTATTAAGGTTATAAGGGAGATTACAGATAGACCAGAGATAGCTCTAGACTCGATCAGAAATTTCTCATAAAATTTCTGAAAACTCCATAAAGAGCTACAAAATGAGTCCAAACGAGCTTCAAAAGCCCTGAAATGTGCTTTGGAGATTTAGGTGACACTTTAAATGAAATTCGGATGATTTTGGTGACATTCGATGATTTTCGAACTCAATCCGAAAATTCTCCCCGGCAACCAAAAAAGTATACAAACAATTTCAAAATATGATGAAAAGCTCTGAAATTAGGAATGGAGTTCATAGGAACTGAAATAAGTCAAAATGGAGGTTATTCGAGTAGAATTCGGGTAATCCAAAATTATTGGAACAAAATGTCCTTTTTGGAAAATAATGGGTATTGATGATTTTAAACCCATTTGAAATTTTTAAAAGCATCCAATCAACAAGTATTGACCCTAATTAGAGTATATCAAGGTCAATTTGATGATAAGACAATTGTGGAATAATTTTGTGATTTAGTTCAGTCACTTGGTAAATTAAATGCATTAAAGGACAATTTGGTCTTTTTGTACTCATTAAGGGCAATTTAGTATTTTTACATAATATTAGTGGATTCATGAGTCATTATAGATGAACATTGAGAAAATGACATGTGTGTGATGAGTCATTAGTGATGATAATTAGGAAGGTGACGTGTAATCCATTAAATGAGTATATAAAGCAATACTTAAGAAATTTTTCTTCATTTTATGAGAGTGCGGTGAGAGTGTCATTAAAGAGCCCAAAAACTAAAAGAAAATAAGAGACAAGCAAGAGTGGGTTTCAGCCATCGATGAGAGAAAGGAAGTAAGATAGAGGGGAAAAAAGAGAAAAGAGAAGAGAAAGTTATGGCTCAACCACGGAGAAGTGATCTAAAGCATTTTTCATACTGTTCGACCTCCAATCAAGCTTCTAACAAGATTTCATAGCTATCCAAGTGAAGAGGAAGAAGAAAATGGGTAGGTAAGCTTACTAATTTTGTTGAAAAATTGGATTTGTTGGGTTATAGGTTAGATTTGGTTTTGATGGTGTAAATTGCACCCTTTTGATGAGATATCAAGGTTTTATTACATTGGAAGCAATTGAGAGAAGAAAACCGCGCGAATCTAGAACCTTGGTCAAACTTGTTCAAAGGTGAGATTTATTGCCTAAAGTGTTTTATTTTCTTGTTTGATGATTTAAGAATAATGAATGACATTAAAAAGTTAGTTTATTGATGAAAGAATGGAAGAAAAATCATATAAATTATTAGATCAGTTTTTGGCCATGATTAGGGTTTTTAATGTGTTATGATCCAAACTCCTATTTTGTTGTTTTATGACGTTTATAACATGATTTAGATGCTAGTGAAGTGAAGAAATGAAAAAGAATTGAATTGGAATTGGTTTTGATTGAAATTTGGGCCAGGGTGTATGATTTTGTAAAAAGTTGTTAATGGAATTTTATAGCTTAAATGTGTGTATTAAAATTTCATGGAAGTGAATTTGGATTCGTTTTAAGTGTTACAAATCAAATGGAATTGAATTGGAAAGTTAATATTAAATATATTAAGGTTAGCCTTAAAGGCATTTTTAGTATAAAAGTATGACTATGATGTAATGACCATAAGAATGTGATTAAGGATAGTCATTAAATGTATTTGTGGCATTGAAATGATTAGAAGAAGTGCTATGTTATTAGTTGGAGAAAATAATTAGTATATGGAATGTACGTGGAAAGTAATGATGTCAGCTTAGTTTATGGTGTATTTTATTGGAAAATGTTGTAAGGAGTGGAATATATTCGTACTAGGTTTTCGAATCAAAAAACGAAACCAACTGAAGGATTTTGACATGGTGAAAATGAAACTAGTAAGTTGTGAGTGCATTTTAATTGTTTTATATGACAAAATTCTTTGCAAAAGAATTGATGACATGTGAGTGTACTTTAAATTAAGTTTATGCAAATGATTTTCATTTGATCATAAAATGAATATATATTTATGATGAGTTTTACATGAATGATATTTTACGAGTGAATATTGCTAGCAAAAGATTACGCTTTAACAATATATGAGTTTTAACTTGAAAGTTAAATTTTGTATGATTGGAAGTTACATTGACTTTATGCATTAAATTGACTAATTATGAATCCTCCCATAATTGATTTCATAAATAAGCTGAATTGAAAAAGTATGACTTGTTTTTGCCTATGGTACATTGTTAGGCTTTATATATGTTACTATACAAGTTTATAGTGGTTAGCATATTACAGGTAAGTGATGTAAAACTAGCTTCATAAATAGTGGTGAACCAGTCATGGGTAAGCAATGTAGAACCAGCTCTGTGACTTGTTACAGGTAAGCAATATAGAACTAGTTCTGTGACTTGTTACGAATAAGCGATATAGATTCAGCTCCGTAAATAGTGGTTAATTAGTCATGGTTAAGTGATGCAACACCATCTTCGCAAATTTAGGCCTAGTGTATCGTATGGTAAATAAACTAGTGATGGGCTATGTTGAGTAAGAAAAGTCATGTACTAATAATGCCGCCACTTTTTATTTTTAAAAGTGATTTGAGAGGTACCATATAGTACCATTTCTAGTGGTTGACTTATTTTCGGTATAAAAGTTTTCAGAAAACTTATTATCACCATTGTTTGTTGTTTAAAAAAAGGAAAAAAGAAAACAGAAACTTATATATTATGAGTTTAATGTCGAAAAGCATTTTGGAATTGTATTTCAAAAAATTTGAAATTGTGTTTTACAAAATGTTATGTTATTACCAAATTTGATGATGCGCGAATAAATTGTTATGGCAAATGCTTTACCATAAGCTTTACAATTGTATAGGAATATTGTAGTTCTGTTTTTATGATAAGTTAAATTTTTTTAGTAAACTAACTACACTCAATAAGCTCATTTAATTCAACCCTTATTTTTATGTTTTTAAACAAACCACCCCAAGTATGCGTTACATGTGCTGTAGTAATTAGGACTCCATCGCGTGATTAGTTATATCATTGGGAGCTGCTGTGCTTGTGTTATTTTGATATGTACATTTGTGTAGAGAATGGATGTTTATAAAGGCTTTTAAATGAAATGCATTAATATGTTTTATTTTTTAAAAGTTTATTGTAGTGATTGTTAAGTATTATTCGTTTGGGATTGCTTATGAGTGGACTTGACGTCCAAAATTTGTAGTTGAGAAATTTGTGTGAATATAGAAGTGTTTTGAAAATTTACAAGACTTTTGCAAATTTTGGGAATGTCAAAATGCATTTGTTGTGCTGCAGAAATTTTTAATAAAGCGTTTTGAAAAAAGTCCCACTAGTTTCCACGCTTTTAACTTTTAAAATATAAAAGGGTTTTAACAGTTGAATGAATTGGCTTTATGGGAACCTTTCAGTTGAGTTAGATATCGATTAGAGGGCTACCGTGAGGTCACAAGGAAAGCTCCACTCGGGTTCCGGAAGGGAAACTCTAAGATGAATCCTTTCAATATGAACACTTTTTAACCCAACTAATAGATTAACTCATAGCCGCACAATGAATAGTTAATAATGAAGCATCATGGTTAAACGTACTTTTCTTTCCCTTTCAAGCTTTTTCTTTTTCTTTTTTTCCCTTTTGTCTCCTTTTTTTCCGGGATTTCGCAATATTTCCTCTTCACATTTCAAGAGCATCATAATTTAAGATATCAGTTTAATCATATTGTTACCATTACATGTCCACCTCAAATCACAAGCCAATAAGTTTAAGCAACCAGTCATCCATTCCTTTAATAATAGGTTGAACACGAAAGTCAAAACAGAAGGTTTGGGCTAATTTTGTGGTTTTTGTTTCAAAGAAAGCGGTTACAGCTTCTGGGTTAACTAGGGAATTAACCCATAGTGTAAGTTTTAGAAAAACAAAAAGTGTTAATCCTAAATGCCTTTATCATTTTAATACACCAAATTCACTAGTAGTCTCGACATGCATAATAGAGCAATTTCTAGAATGATAAAACCATATGTGATAACACTCAACAAGAAAATAATTTGAGCACAAAGAATGTAATTGCTCTTTGAAGGCTCAATTCTTACTTATTTAAGCAGGCTTTTGTCAAATCTTGCACACTTTTCATTCAAATCAACCATTGCGGAAAAAGATAGTCATTCTATCACTAAACCTTTATTCATGCTTACAATCCATCATGTTTTCCCAATTCGACAAAATAATGCACATTAATTTACAAAATAAAACAGCATTTTTTCAAATTCAAAACATCCCTCCCCTATACTTAAAATCTACATTGTCCTTAATGTAGAAAAACACAAATCAAGAAATGCAAAAAGGAAAGAAAATGTAACAAGAACATAACACAAATCATAGTGAACACCAATAATTAACGAAGGAGAGGAGAGAATAGAATGCAGAAGATAAATAGAGGAAAGAAACTTCCTTAGACAATTTATGTGTAGGATTTGAGTGTGACGTGGTTATTATCTACATTGTAGGTGTGGGCTGATGAGAGTAATGATTTTTTTCTGCAAAGAAGAAACAAGTAAATGAGAGTATTGGGTTTTTAGAAAATAAAAATAGTTAAAATAAAATAAAATATTTAAGTAAATGAAGAAATTAAATAATTAAATGAGAAAAACCCAGATAAAAATCATTGGGTCACTTCTTAATCAGCGTCTTTCTTTATTGTCTCTCGTTAGACAACTTTTATATTTCAGATTGATTCTTAAATAGGTAGAACGAAATGAATCTCCTTTACAAAAGAGACATCAAAATTATCAATAAAAGGTTTAAGTTTATGACCATTTACCTTAAATATTTTGTTAGTCTTTCAATCTCAATAACACCATGAGGAGGAATATTTCTAACAAAATATGGTCCAGTTTACTTAGACCTCAACTTACCAGCCATGAGTTTCTATCGTGAATTATAGAGTAAGACTTTTTGGCCTACCAGAAATTGTTTCCAATGTAAGAATTTGTAATGTAGGTATTTGTTCCTCTCTTTGTACATCAGAGCATCGTCATATGCTTCCAATCGTATTTCTTCCAACTTTTGAAGTTTTGACTTTCTCTCCTCTCCCACTCCCTGAGCCTCAAAGTTGCATTGCTTAAGTGCCTAAAAAACACAATCTTCAATTTCAATAGGTAAATGAAACATTTTACCAAAAACTAACTGATAAGGTGACATTCTAAGGGGTGTTTCGTAAATAATGTGATACGCCCACAATGCATCGTCTAAACGTGAGCTCCAATCTTTGTGGTTAGAATTGACTACTTTCTCCAAAATACTCTTTATTTCCCGGTCAAAAACTTTAGCTTGTCCATTTATTTGTGGGTGATAAGTGGTTGCTACATGGTGATGGACTCCATATTTGCACATCAAAGCTTCCACTGTGAAATTGTAAAAATGTGTACCTTGATCATTGATGATCACTCTAGGTATCCCAAATCTACTAAAGATGTTAGATTTAAGAAATCCTATAACAACTTTAGAATCATTAGTGTAGGTAGCTTTGACTTCTACCCACTTCGAGACATAATCAACAGTAAGCAAAATCTACAAAAAACCAAAAGAACTAGGAAAATGCCTCATAAAATCCATGTCCCACACATCAAATATTTTACATAACAAAATAAAGGTTTGAGGCATTTCATCCTTTACAGATATATTTCCAACTCATTGATATTTTTCACAACCTTTGCAAAACAAGTAGGCATCCTAAAAGAGAGTCTTCTAGTAGAATACACTATTTAAAATTTTCCTAGCTGTTCCTTTTAGACCAAAATGTCAACCATATGCATATTCACAACAAAAAGTAAGAATGTAATGAATTTCATCATCAGGCACACACCTACGAATAATCTGATCTAAACCTATTTTCCGTAAGTATGGTTCATCCCATATATAATACTTATTGTCACTTTTGATCTTATTTTTATGAAATTATTCAAATTATGTGGAAGCACACTAGTGACGAGAAAATTCACTATATCAATGAACTAGGGTTCCTTACAATCTTTACCTTGAACAAACCATAATTGCTCATCTGGTAAGGGCTCTAAAATTGGCAAAGGCTCTTTTTCACACACTAGTTTGCTTAGATGTTCAGCCATAGAGTTGTCAACCCCTTTATGGTCTTTGATCTCCTAGTTAAATTCTTATAGCAAAAGGATCCATTGTATCAGCAAAGGCTTTGACTCTTTCTTTTCCATAAGGTATTTAAGACCTGTATGATCATAATAAACCATAATTTTAGATCCTAATAAATAAGACCTAAATTTCTCAAAAGAAAATACAATAGCTAAAAGTTCTTTTTCGGTAGTGGTATAGTTGCATTGTGTAGGATTCAGTGTCTTTGAAGCATAACATGGCTATTTTTCCTAACTTTTTGCCCTAGTACAACCCCTATAGCATGGTGAATTGCGTCACATATAAGTTCAAATGGCAAATCCCAATTCAGATTTTGTATGATTGGAGTAAACGTGAGCAATGCGTTCAATGTTTTAAAAGCATTTTGACACTCATCACTAAATGCAAAAGTCACATCATTTTGTAGCAATCTTGACAATGGTTCAGCGAACTTGGAAAAATATTTTATGAATCTTTGATAGAAACCTGTATGACCAAGAAAACTACAAACTTCCCTAACATCTATAAGATATGATAAAATTTTCAATTAAATATACCTTGGCCTTATCAACCTCAATACCCCTTTCTGAAACTACATGACCCAAAACTATTCCTTCTTTAACCATAAAATGACATTTTTCATAATTAAGAACATGGTTAGTGTCAATGCAATGCTGCAAAACCTTAGACAAGTTATTAACACAATGATTGAAAGAATCACAATAAACCGTAAAGTCATCCATAAAAATTTCAATATAGGTTTCAATCAAATCAGAGAAAAGACTTATCATGCATCTTTGAAAAGTTCCAGCAGCATCGTATAATCCAAAAGGCATACATCGATATGCAAAATTACTAAATGGATAAGTAAAGGTTTTTTTCCTAATTTTTTAAAGTTACTACAATTTGATGATAACCAGAATACCCATCCAAGCAACAAAAAAATAGTTTACCTGCCATTTTTTTAACATTTTGAACAATGAAAGGGAGTAGAAAATGATCTTTTCTTTTGGCAACACTTAACTTTCAAATGTCAATACACATCAGCCATCTAGTTTTTAATCTTATAAGCATTAATTCATTACTTTCATTTTTAACCAATGTAAAACCAGACTTCTTTGGAACCATTTGCATTGGACTTACTCATTGAATATTAGGAATAGGGAAGATAATCCCTAAGTCTAATAGTTTCAAAGTTTCCTTAATCATTACATCTTTCATTGCTGGATTCAACTCATGCTAGCGGACTCTCATAGGTTTAGAGTCAGGTTTGAGGAGGATGCGATGCATAGAAACTAAAGGGCTGATCCCTTTTATGTCTGCAAAGGTCCAACCAATGGGTTGTTTATAGTTCTTTAGCTCTCGTATCAAATTCTCCCCTTACATCATGGTTAAATCATTAGTAGTGATGACTGGTAGGGTCTCACATTCTCCTTAACACACGTACTTAAAATGTGTAGGTAATGGTTTCAAATTGAACTTAAAAGCCTGTTCAACAAAAGTTCTTTCTTTCCTATAAAAGTGGGTATTGTTATCTTAAGGTTACCCATGATGTTTTCCACCATTTCCTTATACCCTTTTCATAGCCTAAATTGAATCTACCCCTTCTTGTCTTCCTATTCTACTTTATACTCTACCTCATTCTCCTTTACCACCCATCAAGTTTAACTCTTTATGTAGTTGACAATATTATCAACTTCATCATAAACTTCAAAGTTATCCATTCTAGTAGGTATAGATGAGTCATGTTGTAGACTAGCTATATCACTCTATATTTCTCCAATCTATTCCTAACTTCACTAAATTGTCTAGTAAAATGCTCATAGTGGCCTTATATTGTGTTCAAAATAATCTCTTGGTCCATGCCTACTCTTTACTCCTCACTTACTTCCTTATCTTTAAATGAGTTTTTATTTTAATTTTGATCTACAATGAATCACAAGAAAATCATAGTTACAAAAGTACTTTCTCACATTTTTCTCCTTAATTCACTCTACGCACAACCTAAACTCTTAACTAAAGTTCTTCACACATTTGTTAATTTATCAATAAGGCTAGTTTTAATCTTTCCCTTTGTCAAATTATTCCCAAAGAAGTAAATTAGGTAGAAACAGTAAAGATGATGAAATTGTAGGCTAAGAAAACATAAAAACTTAAGGAAAAGAATTAAACTCTTCAGAATCTAATTGAACCCAATAAGAAAAAGGAAGACTTTAATAAGAAATAGTATAGAACTACATCAAAAGAAAGAACAGCTTGTAAGTAGAGTGTATATGATATTTAGAATACCTTATATTATTGGAAAATGATTAGCAATCCTTACTTTCAAATGCCAACTCCTTGTTTTTGCTTTAAATGAGTCCTTTTTGGGAAGTTCTAATGACTAAACCTTCTCTTCACAAAACCTTGGTGAATGTTGACTTCATTTTAAATCTTTTTTATTAACTTGTAAAATTAAAAACAATAAATAAGGTCTTAAAAACAAAGTGAAGAATCTTAATAACAATAAGAATAATAAAGGAAATGTATGGGAAGAAAATATAAGAATATTGAAACATGAATAAACAAATTCAAAAAGATGGCTCCAATACTAAATTTTGGAAAGAGCCTCATCGATAATACTATTAAGATTTGATACTAGAATGAATAATACTAAGGATCGTTTTATCAAGACAAGTTTAATTTAAGAACGGACTCAAAGTTAACAGAAGATAAAAATGATATAGATCACCAAACTTACAAAAAAGATAGAATTGGTAGTGATAGGATCCTAAAGTTTAATGGACACTAGCAAGCTAGGAAAGATCATAAGTTATTAGAGGACCTAAAATAAGAATCTCTCTAAAAATAACAATTAAAGAAAAATCTAAGTATATTTGATTGATAAATAATAGTAATCTTCTATTTTGTTATATCTGTAAGATAGCCTTTATAGGTTTAAAACCATAGGTAAATGGAAACCCTAATAACTATAGTCTAATAAGGGCATAACAATGTTAAATTTCAAACCCTAAACAACTAAAACATGAGTTGCCCATCTAGGAAGCATAATAATCCTAGTTTTATTTTGGAACTTGAGATGCCTATTTATCTTTTATATATGTGATTTCTTTAATTTTCAATTAACCCGTCTTTTATTTCTATAATTGAATCCCTTTAATTGAATGTGGAATTTCCTTGTATTATAGTACCCAACCCCCTTTCTAACTAGACTTCGGAAACAGACAGAGTAAGCCCTTAGATGAAAGACGTTCCAATTAACTAAATGATTCTTAGTAGCTTTAAGGTACTAATCATGAAGATGAATGAGAAAGAAAGGATAGGTTACTATTTAACGAAGTCAATTTCGATTATTCTTCTAGCTTGGACAAGTTTGGAGTTAGTCATAAGGAGCATTATAATGCCATTTACTCATATTTCTCCCATTTATAAGATTAGCATAAGATTGGTGCTCAACACCAGTATGAATCTATTATCAGTTAGCTTTAATTTTTTATCCTCCAAAAACTAGAAAAACTAATGTTGATTTACTTCGATTTCTAGTTTTAGTTATATTATGTAACCGTACTCCTTAGCTTTGTCACTTAAATCCACGTTATAAGTTTGATTTTAGTCTTTTAAAATAAAAAAACCTTACTCGTCTTATAAAGGTCCACCATTAGATCATTAATGGCTTCTTTGGTCTTCTTTGCTTTACTCTTTCTCAATATTCCTCTAATGTTTTCTAGTGGATGTCTAGCTAATTTTTGCACTTGAATAGTATATGCTTAATTCCCATTATATCACATATATAAAATTTATTAAAAAATGAATATGGGGATGAGAGAATAGATGCAATAGGTTTCTCAATTTGAAAGGGAGAGAATATTATTTGTTATGAAAATGTATCATAATGAAAATTTCAAAGTCATTTAGAGAGACGATCCCCATAATGATATCTCTTGTATTTAATAATATATCTTAGAATACAGTGGAGTCATTTCTTTGACTCTAATTTAGTGTACTTCTATGGTTAAAGAAGAATAAGGCATACACTTTTCATATACTTTAAGCATATGATATTTTGAGGAATGACTACAAATATGCTCATAAGGAGAAATATTGCAAAGACCACATAATGAGTGTGAATAGTTATGTAGAAAATAATAAGCTTAACTTATACTTATAAAGTTTTAAAACAAGATGAGAAGATCAAAAACTTTTATATTTAAAAGGTGTCAATGTTTTTATTCTGCATGCCTATTTTATTGTAACATTTTAAAATAAGATCCTTAAAATAATGTTTTAGTATAGGATATAAATAGGTGAAGGTAATTTCTTTGTATTGCATAGCCTTTTCAATGCGAAATATATTGATTCTATAAGAAATTGAATAGAAACTATATTTGATGGTTATAAATATATAAGAGACAACTCAAAACTGCTTCATTTGAGATAAATTCATGTAAATCTAAAATAATCATAAAAGATTAATAAATAACATGAATCACTTATGAAAGTATGAGGAGAAGGATCTCAAATATTATAATGAATTAAGTTAGAGGAGTAAAAGAAATATATGTAGTATTAAAAAGGGAAATAGAAGTGCCTATTAGAAAAGTGAAGCATGCTGTTTTTAAAAAATTTCAAGTAAAGCGATAAAAATTATTTTTTAATATGAATAAAAAACCCTATAAATTAATGTTTTTAATCTAAAATTGGAAAAAAAATGGATCAAATGAGTATGCCAAGTATAAGAAATAATAAATGCAACAATAACGTTGGAAGAAAGGCAAGGACCAACTTTTGCTTGGTTCCAAAGGTCTTCCCATTCTCTGAATCTTACCTAGAATAAGCATGAATCAAAAAATATACATTAATACTACGTTCATATAATCTTAGAATATGTTAAATATTTAAGGAAACTTTGAAACATGAAAAACATTAGAAATAAATAAATTTGGTTTGTGGATTGTTCTTTGCTTTGAAAAATGTTAGTTTAGTTATTTGTAGTATGAAAATTTTGTTGTGATAACTAGTTGTCTTTTAGATATGAAGATTGAGGAATGAAAAATCTTATGGTTGTAACAAATATAATCAAAGAAAAGTTACCTGATATGATGGTAGGACCTATAAAGTGGAGTTATTGAGACTTTATTATAATTATTGGAGAAGAAACATGAATGTCTCTTATAGAAAACTTAGGTGAAGTGGTGTTAAAAGTCTCCTCAATAGTAGGAGCAGTAGAATTAGAAGAAGGCTGAGATTTAATTTCTTGTCCATAATTTCCTTATATTATAATTATCAACAATCAAAGAAACATGACCATAAATTTTATAGTAATTGCAATAATTATTTTAAGAAGATGGAGATGAAGTTTAAGTAGATACAAATAATTCTTCAACACTAAATGAGGTAGTTTTAAAAAATACTTAAACAGCAAGAACCACATAAGTCTAACGTGTTCCTTGTTTAGCAAGAACATACTTATAAAAAATAGACTAAAAAAATGCTCAATCTCAGAAATTAATCCGATTTATAATGTCAATTTTAGGTTGACAACTTTGAGAAATAAAGGAACTTCAAATAAACTTAAACCCATCACTAAGGGTAATATAAAGATTCCAAACTTTTTTTTTCATTCTAAAAGATTAGTATATACGTTAGTAGCTTTAGCATTAGGACATATTAGATTATAAATAGCTAATCAATTGTATAAATTTCGTAGTTCAATAGTATGTAATGGATCTGGTTATTATTGTATATGATAAAGTTGTCAATAAAATTGAGATTGATGAATATCATTGGAGAATGAATACAAAATTTCTATAAAAATCACAAACCTCTGTCTTATTAACTGACAAAAGTTTTGTTTGATGACATTGGAACAAGAGTTGCAGAATTAAGTCAAGATGTGATGGTTAGTGCCATCTTATTTCTCTTACCAGTTTTCAACTTTTCTTCATCTTCATTATCTTTCTAGATGGGTGTTAGAATCTCACCAGTCATGATGCACTGTAAGATTCTAGATATGAAGAAACTAAACATATCCTAAGCCAATAATTCATAATTTGATCTATTAAATATAACATTAATTGGCTTTAAAATATGTTTAGTAGGATATATGATGCAAAAAAGATTAAAGGTTAATTATAGTGGACTCTTTTATTGTTTGACCTTTTTTTTAAAAATGACTATATAGCCAGCATTTGGTGGCAAAGGAAAATATGATAATATTACCTTTAACTAGGCATAAAGCTTATAGAAGAAGCTTTTGTTCTTTCTTATTATAATTTTTTTTAGGTTCTCACTTACCTTCTCCTTTTTATGTTTCCCTTTCAAATTGAAAAATCTACACGTATCAGCATAACCAACAAAATACCTTTTATTCTTTTTTTCTCTCATTATCATCTTCTTCTCCTCTTGCTTGGTTCTCTTTGCGTACCCATTACCTAACTAGTTAAAATCCACAATGAGTTAGTATTTCTTCACATCCTTGAACTACTGGCTCCCATCAACACTTTGAAAAAAAATTGGTCCCTTTTATGTTTAATTACAGATCCATTCTTTACTTGAATTTTGTTTCTTGAGCATATCTAAGATGAGAATGTGCAACTAGTGATTGTTAGGTTGATTAGATCAAATCATTATCAATTGTAAGTATTTGGATATGGAATAAGTAGAATATGCTGAGTGTAATTTATAAGAGATGTTAGTAAAGAAGAGAAATTTTAAAACCTAATTTATTTTATCTTATTTTACCTTTTTACAACTTTATTTTTTTCGTTTTTCCTTAGGTATTTTAATTTCTAAAACCTTATCAATTTCAATATGGATATAGACGTTTTGATGATAAGCTAGTTAAAGCATATAATATTAATGTTTTGTTATTATCTCCAACTTTATGTAATTACGAAATACATTGGTTTCTTTTGGCCATGTTTTCTTTTTTTATTCCTGAAATAATCTATTCTCTCACCCTATTCTTCCTTCTACGTCGAGGTAAGAAGTTTTTAAAATTGAATGAATTTTAATTTAACCCTTTTAGATATGTGTGACTGAAAATTAAGGTATAAAGTAAAATATGACCTTAATCATTTAATTGATTACATATAAGCAAGAGGCTATGAGTCAAATGATTAGACCAAATTCATTAGATATTTATATCTATAAAGAAGTGACTTTACAAGTTAATTAATTAAGCTTCGCATAGACTAACAAGTATATCTATAGTTAAGCACACAAATAATACTTATTTAATGCATTGCAAAGTAAATATTTAAAATGAAACTCATAAGGAAAATGATAACTTCGATTAGAAAGCATATTTAAGTATATCCTCTCACCATACTATCGTCAATGAAGAATAGTAATATTTCTTTTCTTTTTTCCCTTCTTTCATTACATAAAGTTAGGCCTACTATATAAATTCTAACATTATTGGACAAAAAGATGATACCATAGTTTATAAACTTATGCTAAAAAGAAACATATCATTCTCCCACTTGTTATTTGGAGCATGGAACTAATGCGAAAATGATCGGCTAGATATGTTTACTTTTAAATGTTTATTTTGTAGCCTCTAGTACTTTTAAGGTAAAATATATCAACCTCGTTCATGGTTTCATCAGTTTCACTAAAACCCTGCTATAAAACTGTATGTGAAATCTTGTAAAATTTTTGCTGACTTGGTACTCTTTGGATATGTGGCACTTCATGTTGACAACTAAACTATAAGGGGTAACTAGGAGAGCAAATCATAAGGCTAGTGTGTGTTAAACAAATTAATTTATAATTACTTACATTAAAATATAATAGTTAATAAGTAATATTAGTTTACTTCAATTTCAAAAATATTAATTTATATTATTAAAATTCATTTTATTAATAATTAATAATGTAATAATTTATAATTAAATTAATAATATATATTAAATAATATATTTTATTGAATATGTAAAATAATATTAAAAAATAAAAAATAAAATATTTATTTTTAGTTATAATATTATATATCTATTTTAAAAAGATAAATTATAATAAAATATGAGAAATTGATCATCTTACTTATTATTACTAGATAATAAATAAAAATTTAATAAAATATGTTTTAAATTTTGCATAAAAATTATTATAATAATTATTAACAAAAATAATTAATGTTATATTATTGTCATATTTTTAAATACAATAAATCAGTAAAAATTAAAATTTTAAAATATTATTTATGAAAAAAAATAATGAAATGATAAGAATTTTTTTTACAATTTTATATATTAATAGAAGATCAATTAAATTAATTATAAAATTATATTAGAAAGTAAGAAAATCTATCTTCTTAATTTGCAATATTATCATATTACAAATAAAAATCAATTGAAATTTAATTTACTATCATATTAAATAAAATAAGTATTTTATTAACAACTAATAAATACGATTATTTTTTAATACTTAATAATATAAATAAAATAATATTTTAACGTTAGATTTTATAATCACTTCTTTGATTTCACCGTCACATAGACCGTCGTGTTGGAATGAAGTCAAGTCAACACAAATTAATGATAAAACTTAATGGTGGAATCCGGTTGCGGATTCGGATTGGACCTCCGCTTAGTTACATGCTCACAGTTATGAATCTATAAGGCCCGTTGATCGAATCGATGAGCCCATTCACTGCCTTCACTCGTCATCTATTAGATATTTTAACCGTACATGGACATATATTAGAAGGATAACAAATTATAAAATACAAAATGAAGGCTTCCTCCATAAGTACGTTCAAGTTAACACTTGTAGATTTCTAGTTGATTATAATTCCAATAGAATCCGGGCAGGTCGATTGATTCTCCACATGAAAAATGGAGGCCGACTTCATAGAAATTGGATGAAGTGTTAAATAATAGACTTCCGTCATCCCCCATTCAATGGCCTTGCACGCTTTATCAAGGTCTTCGTCACCATTATATTTTGTTATACTATCTAATTCTATTTTATCATCTAACATAATTTGTTTCACTTTTCATATTATTATTGATAACAAATTTTAATTGGTGTGTAAGTGATGCAAAGAAAGAAAGAGAAAAAGAAAGTTCCCAACGTTGAATATGGGAGGCATGTTTATCAAAGAACCACCTTCCTTGTGGTTCTTAGCGTTAATATATATTTTCTAAGGCTACTTGTCTTCTTATAATATATGTAGGACTTTATGCATGTTGCACTTTTTCATCTTTGCTTAACTATGTTTTGTCCGTCAACACTCCTTTTAAAAAAATTATCCTTGTATCCTCTGCATCCATTAACACTTGAATATTTTATATTAAATTCCACTATTTGATTCTTACCATTCTCGACAGATGAGAATTTCCCAACTTCTTATGCATAAATCGGTGGTCTCATATCTTTTTAAATGTTTCTCTCCGCATATTTAGACCCATCTTATCCGAATTCTAGCTAGGGTCAACTGATTTTTTATATCTACCGTGTAAACAAACTTTTGTAATATCTAATTCTCTTGTACTTTTATGTCCGAACATAATTGAAAGAAAATCTCCTCTTCTACATAACAGTTGGACCATTAAAGATGATAAATATATTTGCAAATTGCAACTCACAAACCTGCACCTTCTACGATAGTAAAACAAATTGAAAGATAACATTTTCGCCGTAAAATTGTTCTTTTGTGTTAACTAACCCTTTTGTTTTTGTTTGATGACATTGTCTCTTGGGTTTATAATTTTGGAACAATTAACCTAATAATCCACCTTCTCTAACTTCCCTCTTATCAATTTGAGTTATCTATCTCACTCAGTTATTAAAACATTTTAGCTGTGTTTAAAACTTTCGAAATGATATGAAGTCAATGTCCCAATGGAGATACTTGTTTTATGTTAAAGAATTAAATTGACAACATAAGAACTAAGAAGGGTAAAAATATAAACAAGCTCTTTGTGTAGAACATGAAGCGTTTGAATTATTGCAATAATTCCCTTTTCCCTGTCAAGTTGCAGTTGAATCTCCTTCTACTGATGTTCTGAGGAGCTATCTGACTTTGCAGTTCATTCCATCTTGCCTTTGTGTACACACCTAATATCTTCTTAACATTTGTTACTGATTACACTATCCTCCCTGTTCATGTTTTGATCTTTACTAAACCAATCCAAAGCCTCAAAATAGTCGAGCACTGGCTTTTGAGTTCAAATTTCAATGTTTTAACTCCACCTTTTATTTCGGCTGTTGACGTAATTCATAATGTGAAGTTTTTATGGATAAAGACTTAATATTTCATAAAATCTATTTGGAAAAAATTAAATAAAAATTCTAACTATACGAATGATTAGAATAAAATAT
>JAOTAY010059948.1:0-18597 GCA_025629805.1 Erythroxylum baracoense | reverse complement strand
TAAATAATATTGAATAGATATTAAACAAATAAGATTTTTCAAAAAATTTTATTTAAAAAATAATTATTAAATTAAAAATTTTTTAAAAAAGAAAAAATAATTAAAAGAAAAACGTCGCAAAATGCTTTTTATGACCTTTTCAAAAATGTTGCGGAAAGTATTCTGTGACATTTTTGGAAATGTCATAGAAAGCATTCTGCGATGTTTTTCTTTTCCGCGACGCTTTCAAAAACGTCACGAAAAGTCATCACAGAATATGACTTTCCACGATGTTTTTAAAAACGTCGCAGAAAGTCACATTCTGTGACATTTTTAAAAACATAACGGAAAGTCCAATCTTTCAGTGACATTTTTAAAAACGTCGTGGAATGTCAGTGTTTTCTGTGACATTTTTCCAAAACATTGCAGAAACCTTTTACCTACACCACATTCGGCGACGATTTTTTGTGATGTTTTTAAAAACATCACAGAAGGTATTCTGCGACGTTTTTTCATCTTCTAAAGGGGTTCTTTTCTTGTAGTGTTAATGAAAGTTCTTTGGTAATGCTCAATTTCCAAATAGTTTAAAATCTACAATTCATTCTAAATTAGGAAATGGAAATAAAAATTCTTCCGATCCTATTCAAAAATTTATCCTATTCGAGTTAACCATAGCTACATTTTTCCTAAATTTGAATGCAGAAAACATATTAAGGGTGGGCTCTCTTTTATGCATATTTAACTTTACAACAAAAAAACAGTTCATCCCACTTTTTTAAACATTATTTCAGCCTCTTCCTTTAAACTTGTTTCGACCAAATAATGTCAATCCATGATTTTATTGGTTCAAAATGAAATAGTTTTGAAGATTGTATACTTTGACAATGAGCTTTATTTAATGTAAAATGGAGTGCTCACATTAAGAAGGTTGTCATCGATGGCATTATAAAACACTCCCCATCCTTCATACCTCATTCCTATTACTTGATTCCACTCATTTACTCGTATTATTACAGTTGTGGCAATCCAATTGACAAGAATTAATAAAAATCATACCCACACTTCAAAATATCATAATTTTTATTGAAATGAACCCTAACTATGATCGGGTGGTTTGGTTATGTGTAAGTTTTAATTATTAGCGTATGATAATCCACAAGCATATGGTTCATTAGCATAGTACCAAAGGTGTTGATCCTACGAGGAGGAAGATAATCTAATCTTAAAATCTAAGGCTAGAAACAAATCACATAAATTTAAAATGCAATGACTAAAATGAGAATTTAAGTAAATCACTCAAATTAAAAATCAAACACGAAAATACTAACTGCTAAGCAATTGCAACATAACTAAAAATTAACTGAAAGAAATTACCAATTGAGAGAATGGGAATTTTACCTATCCTTAATGCCAACCTAACTAATTATGAATTATCGGATTGTTAGTTATAGACTCTCTTAGGGTTGATTACTCTCTCTCGAGTTATAAACATTAACCCTAAATCATAAACCCTACTCAAATATGAAGTTACAATTTCTCAATTTACAACCTATCCAAAACCCTAATTAGTTATGAAGTTCTATAATAAAGAAGAAGAAGTGCGTAAGGGTGTTAGAAGACCAAACTTGATGAATTCAAGTAGATGTTCAAATAGGAGATAAATCAAGATTATCTTGCATGCAATTAGATTTTTTACAACAATTGAATAAATTACATAAAAACAACTCAAAACCTTTTCTTTCTCTATCTAGAACTCTTCTAAAGTCCTTTCTCTCTCACTTGAGTGTGTAACAACTAGAAAAAACCTTTTGTACGTAAGAGAAGAACTCACTTATGTATCAACTGTCAAGGCTTCGGTCACGATCATGGTATATGTGCCACGATCGTGGCCTACTTAAAAACTAGCCTTGCCTTCGATCATGATGGTGGCCTATAAGCCACAATTATGGCCTACTTAAAAACAGTCATAGACACAGTGTTTTTCATTCGATCTTTTATGCATGTGACCCTTAGGTTCCCTATTATTTTAGGAATTTTAATTAACTCTTAATTCAAGCAAATCATGAAGGGTTTCATGATGCCAATTTACTAAAATATAAACGGATTAACACATGAACTCTTCGATAGTTAATTATCTAACTTACAAAACTTTCTATAGATAATTGATGTGCAATTCGTCCTTTCACCATACTATACCCTACTTGTTTCGAAGTATGGGCTACATGTCAACTCCCACTAGACTAACTACATCACATCTAGTCCAAGTGATATTAGTTCTTGTCTTAGGATCTCATTACCCTATATGCCATTGAAAACTCTCTTCATGACACATAACTGCTTGGGCTAGAGACTCCTGAGTAATGACCCTGACAAGAGGTCGTGGGTATTATCTCCATCTATCAGGAGTGTTGAATCCTTTATTGGGTACATAATTACCTTCGAATACCAATAGATGTACCCAATCACCACCCTAAGAGTGACCTCATCTTGAGGTAACAAAGAATGATGTCAAAGCATAAGATTAGTATCCAAGATATCCTTGAGTACCTCAAGTCTAAGTATATTTGCACCATTACTATGATGAGATAGATCATTAAAATTTGATAGATCATCCATATGATAATCTCATAGTGGGTATTTCGATGAACTTACTACTTTTAGTAAGCATCCACATATTAATTCTAAGCATCTCATATTTACTGTTTGTGAGATCCATTGCTTGATCAAATTAAAAGAGTATAACATGTTCTAGTCTATCTAGATTAATAATGTCTTGTCTTATTAATCCTATAACTAGGGATTATTTAGATACTAATATAATTGCATATGCTAGGAATCTCATTATCATAATCTCTTTATGATTTCCTTAATGCTATGTTTTGTATCATAGACTTCATTAATTCGATTTAAGATGGACAACAATTCATATATAAATGAATATCAAATTAATGAAAATTACCTTTTGCTTTATTAGTCAAAATAAAGTTTGTACAAAAGTGTTAAAGGTGATTGCCTTTAGAGCACTACTTTAACAATCTCCCACTTGCACTAAAGCCAATCGCCTTTATATCTAATACTATAAGCGAGTACACTAGAATCAAATTTTGTTTGAGGAAGTGATTTAGTTAAAGGATTAGCGATTTTCTGATCTGTGGGCACTCTATCTATCTTTACATCACCTCTATCAATTATCTCCTTTATCAGGTTTTATCTCTTAAGTATGTGCGTAGACCTTTGATGAGACCTTGGTTCCTTGGCTTAACCTATAGCCCCATTGTTGTCATAAAACAATAGTATTGGGTCTACTATACTCAGAACCACTCCAAGTTCCATAACGAACTTTTTAGTCCAAATAGCTTCTTTCGTTACTTTCGTAGCTGCAATGTACTCTGACTCAGTCGTTGAATCTGCAGTCATCTCTTATTTAGAACTCTTCCAACTGACTGCTCCACCCTTCAGTGTGAAAATATAACCTGACTGGGATTTGGAGTCATTATGGCCAGATTGGAAACTAGCATCTGTATGTCTGCTCACTGCAAGATCCCCATTTCCATATATCAAGAATACATCATTATCCTTCTCAAGTACTTTAGGATATTCTTGACAGCCACCCAATGACACTCACAAAGATCCGATTGATATCTGCTCGTAACACCTAAAGCATATGATATATCGGGTCTTATATATAATATAGCATACATGATTAATCCTACTGCCAAAACATAAGGGATTAGACTCATGCAAGTCCTTTCATTTAGCTTTTTGGGACACATAAATTTCAATAGTTTTATCCCATGAGTCATACGACGAAACCCTCTCATGGACTATTCCATGCTAAACCTCCTTATCACCGTATCTATATATATCGATTGTGAAAGACCTAACAACTTCCTTAATCTAAATCTATAGATCTTTGTTCCCAATATATAAGTTGCTCTCCAATGTCTTTCATGGAAAAATTCTGTGACAACCAAATTTTGAATGATTGCAAACTTGAGACATCATTTCCTATTAGTAATATGTCATCCATATATAACATAAGAAACATGATAGCACTCCCACTAACCTTCTTGTACATACAAGGTCCATCAGGATTTTATGAGAAACCAAACTCTTCGACTGTCTCATCAAATCAAAGTTCCAACTCCTAGATGTTTGATTCAATACATAAATAGTTTTCGAAGCTTACATACCCTTTTACCATCTTTGGATACAAACCCTTAGGCTGTATCATATATACATCATCAACTAGCTTTTTATTCAGGAAAGCCATCTTCACATTCACTTGCCATATTTCATAATCATAATAAGCAGCAATGGCTAGGAGTATTATAATGGATTTAAGAATGGCTACAGGGCTAAATGTCTCGTTATAGTCAACTCCATCTCTTTGACAATAACCTTTAGTGACTAGCCTCGCTCGATAGGTAGTCATATTACCATTAATGTCGATTTTCTTCTTGAAAATTCGCTTGCACCGTATGGGTTTTAGCCCTTTGGATGGATCAACCAAAGTCCACACCTAGTTTTTATACGTGAAATCCATTTCGGACATTATGGCTTGAAGCCATATTTCATATTTTAAACTTTTAAGAGCCTCTTCATAGTTTATAGGCTCATTGTCCTCTATGAGCAATACATCAGTTTGTCCACTTATAAGAAATCCATATCTCTCTGGAACATTATGTATCTTACTTAACCTACGAACATTTCATATGTTAAAAGGTTCAACTGTTGTCTCATCTTTGTGAACAACAATTTAGGGTTCAGGCAGTTGATCTGAGTGTGTTGGAGCATCATAAACTTCATCAAGTTCAACTTTACTCCCATTGTCTTCTCTTAGAAGAAACTCTTTTTCTAAAAAGACAACCACCTTTTGCTCTAAAGCATTATAGAATTAATATCCGATTGTTTCCTTAGGATATCTTATAAATGGACATTTATCATATTTCTCTTCAAGCTTATCTGATTGAATCCACTTCACGTAAGATGGAGAACCCCAAACATTCATATGATAAAGATAGGGCTTTTTGTTAGTCCATATCTCATATGAAGTAACTTTAATTACCTTTGAAGGGACTCTATTTGTCACATAAGTAGTAGTCTCAAGTGCATAACCCCAAAAGGATTTCGACAGATTTTCTAAGCCCATCATTGACCTTACCATGTCCAACAAGGTTCAGTTTCTTCTTTCAGCCACACAATTACGTTATGGTATGTAAGGTGGAGTCCATTAGGAGTTTTTAACTTACCTCAGTGTTATCCTAGTATATCTGAGATAAGTTAAAAACTCCTCGTTTAAGTATTCACCACCTCGAGATCAAAGTGTCTTGATATTTCTGCCGAGTTGCTTCTCTACTTCATATTAAATTGTTTTAACATTTTAAATGTTTCAGACTTTTTTCTCATTAGATACACATACCCATATCGTGAATAATCATCAATAAAGCTAATAAAGTATATAAAACCACCTATGGTGTGAATGGACATCGGACCATATACATCATAATGTATTAAGTCTAATAACCATTCAAGTGTTCACCCTTTCCTTTAAAAGGTAATTTAGTCATCCTGCCTAACAAGCAAGATTCACATGTGTCATATGATTCATAATCAAATGACCCTAGGCTACCATTCTTGTATAGCTTAATTATGTATTTCTCACTTACATGGCCAAGTTGACAATGCCATAAGTAAGATGATTTTAAGTTATCTCATTTTTGTCCTTTATAGTCATTGATATTTAAAATTGGATTACATATATCTAATATGTAAATTCTATTGCACAATGTAGTAGCATCATACAACATTTCATTCAACTTAATTGAATAACCATTGCTTGAAAAAGTTAAATGAAATCCCGCTTTATTATGAAATGAAACAGATACAATATTCTTTGTCACAACGGGTACATAATAGCAATTATGCAAAATTAGCTCTAGCCTACTAGGAAGATACAAAACATATGTTCCTATGACTAATGCAGCAACTCTTGCTCTATTTCCCACATGTAGGTCCATCTCTCCCTTCTTGAGCAGTCTACTATCCGTGAGCTTAATTTATTCATCAATCATATATGTTCATATAATTATCTAATTCTTACTCACGATCACTTCATGTTCTCTAATGTTCATTTACTTATATCTATTACACATTAGTCATATCCTTTGAATCATATTTGCATTCATAAGAACATCTTAATTCCTTTAACAACTCATAATTTCTAGTTTTTAATACATTGATATCAAGACAATCCATTCCTTAAATTATGTCATCGATTAACAACCTAAACTTATCAAACCTTAACCAATGATTAAGCAACAATTTAGGTTCATTTCAAGCCTTAATCAAATCCAAATACACCAATTTAAAGTGACTTATCCTTATATGGCTCAACAATTACACAAAACAGAAGTTTTTAATTTCAAAGCATTGCCCCCGATTATGGAGGACCTTCCCACGATTGTGGGATGAGTGCCCTGAACGTGCACTATCCAATTTCCCTTAATTCTCCATGAAATTTTACTTATTTTAAAGCATAAATAACACTTGCATTTTTTTCTAAATTACATGTCTTTAAAAGCTACCTCAATTCATGTCATTATAACTTTGATTTTGGTTAAATTTAGGCTTCTAAATTCTGTTCATTTATATCCTAAACAATCACTTCTTACGCATACCCTTACATCCTTAATTTTTCAAATTTAAAACACCTTCATACTAGATTTAGAACATCTTCATAACATTTCATTAATTATACCTTAATTATACCTCAATTCCTCTTCAATTTCATCTCAAATTCCAACTCAAAATCATTCATTTAATAGCTCATAAACTATTATTTTCATGCATACAAAAACAGAGCAGAAACTACCATTCATGCATCACTCTCTAGCACTTATGTAAACCAGTATCACAATTAATCCATCCCTAATTTAGTCATCATCAAGTACTAATGATATATATCACAAGAGATCAGTATTTCATTTACTTGTTCAATTCAATTGCCTTCTCAATTATCAAGCTAACCTAGCCTTCCATGCATGTAAGATCATCTCAAATACAAGGTGATAATGGACATAAGTTAGGCAAAAGTTGAAAGTTGTAAGGAATAAGTGAGTTCTTAGTGGTGAGAGGGATGAAACACGACAAAAATAATGAAGGAGATGTTTCTGTAATAGTTTACATTATTAAATGCAAGGTGTCTATGAAATACAATGACACTTGTAATGTTTGCATACAAGCCACTTGTCCTCACTTTATCCTACAGAATGTCACCATGATCCTAGGCCACTCAATCTCTAAGCCATTTGTCATTCAATCTCTAAGTCATTTGTCACTCAATTATACTACCTTGTGTCACTTATTTCATAAGTCTAATCATCTTAATTTTCCACATATCGACTTGTCTTACCACTTGACATTTTTCCTAAACTAGATGTACATATTAATTTATCAATCTCTCAATTGTAACAATTAATTCCAAATTACTAATTATACTAATTATAATCTATGAACTCTTATGGTAAACCAAAGTACAAGACATTGGAAATGCACATTCATGTTATATTCATTTTAGTTTCATACCTCAGAATATGTTAATTGAGTGTAATTTATCAAACTCACAATTCATATGTGTATGTTAATATTATGCATTTGAATACAATCATAAAATCATGTCATAAATGTACCAAATTCATTATATATGATGCCACAGAGATGTTAGTGAAGACGATGGACATAATAGTTCATCGACTGAAGGGGATTATTAAGAATGTCTTAGTGCAGATCGATATTTTTACCTTCCCCACAGACTTCTTTATATTGGATATTGGATAAGATCTGGAAACCTTGATGGTCCTTAGACTACCATTTTTGGCTATTGCCTACTCCATAATTGATTTTGATACGGGTGAACTAATTCTGAGGGTTGGAGAGCACTAAATAACCTTTACTATATCGAAGAAAGATAACAGCTCTCCCTTACTTCTAGTAAACATCAATGAAACCGAACCTTGAGGATAATGGGAAGATATTGAGGACCTTGGAAATACGATTAGAAAGAAATGATCATGAAGGAGAAAGTGAAGGAAGGTGAAGCTGAAGGAAGGTGGAACCTAAGACATGGTAGCTCATATGCAAATGGTAAGATCGTTGACTACGCTACCATTGCACTATTTATTTGAACCGCCTTGAGCACATAAAGATTGTCGAGCTACGAACGTTAAAAGAAACGTTACATGGGAGGAATCCTATGGATTATTAATTTCATGTTATTTCATTTGATTTTTTCAGATAGTTTGAATTTCGTAGGTAGGTTATTTTGTTTCCAAATAAAATCGGGAAGGCATAAGACTTCGACATAAATTAGATGATCGAGGAAGTGAGTAAAAGAGAGGTGAAAGAGCTATAAAGAATTAAGAAGTGATCTCGGGAAAGTGTAGAAGGACAAAAGAAGACAAAAATCAGAAGTTGGTGGAAAAGTTGCAGGCCATGATCGTAATCAAAGATAAGGTAAAACTGGACATGCGAATTTTAGCATAATTTTTTACCATTTTACCCTTCATTCATCTATATATTCATTTCTTACTTCACTTTTTCACTCACTTTCATTTTAACTTTATCTCTTTAAGTTTAGAGCCTCCAAACACTCTTACTTCTCTCTAACCAAATTCTAACACTCTCACTTCTCTCTAACCAAATTCTAACTTCCACTTTCTTCCAACTCCATCTACTTGCAAGCCAGTGTGTTGCGTATTAAGCAGTCAGCAAAGCGTGATCAATCATCGGGAATAGAGGGAAGGAATAGGGTGGTGGACTTTAGGGTGCCTTTCCTGATTTACACAGAGGAGGAAGGTATTCATTTCCAATCCCTCAATGCTAAACAAATTGTAGTCCCTAAATATTTTGATTTTAATACACTTGATAGGCTAAAACTGTGAGATAGGGTAGATAACTTAGCAAAAAGAATTCAGTGGCGAAGTTCATACACTTCCAATATCCTGTCTACCAAGAGCTCACTCTAGAATTCTTCACTACCTTTTATTACGAACCTAGTAATCCTAAAGAAATGTGGTTTAGCTTATAAGGATGAAATTATGAACTAAACATCGAAATCATATGTGATATCTGTGGGTTTCCTGAGTCTTCCATTATCAATCAGCACAATGATTTTTGTGTTTCTCACTATTAGAAAGAGTTTACTGGGTTAGAGTGACTCAATGCTAAAAATGCCTACAACAACATCATAAGAACCCATGAACACTTGTTATTGCACAAATTCACGTGTCAAATGGTCTTTGATAAATCAAAAACTAACAAGTGTTCAGCAAAGGAACTTTTCTTGCTATGGTGTATGGATCACAGCATCCCAGTGTGCCCCTCCACACATGTGCTGAACATTATTGTTGCAACTTTACGTAAAAGGAGCAACAATTTAGGTATGGGGCAATTGGTTTTGGCCATTACTGAGTATTATGGTGTGGACTATAGTGGTTTAACCATCTACCTCCCAGATTCATGTGAAAATGAGAGTTAATTAGGCGAGTTCAAGCATAGTGTCGCCTCAACAGGTAGAAGAGGACTCAACTAGTGAGGAGTTCGAAGAGGAAGAATATACCGATGAACTAGGTTGGAAGAAAGTGATGGATACAATATCTGCTAATTCCAATGTAATTACATATATACTTGCGGAGAACTCTAGAAGAATGAAGGAGATGGCCCAAACACAATGATTTTAGAGGTAGGATATACATCATATCAGTAGTTACTTCAAGGCTCAAGGCATCCAACTGCCACCTCCAACATCATCCCTGCTTCTATCAATGTAAGACTTTGTTTCTAATCCTTTTCTTTTTAAATTTAGTCATTATTTATTTTTGTTTTACTTTAGTTTACGTTTCTTATTTCCATGTGTGTTTGTTTGCTTCCTCATATTGAGGATAATGTGTTGTTTATGTGTGGGGAGGGTTATGTGTTTTGTTTTAAATGTGAACTTTGCATATTGTATGATAGTTTGTTAGGTTACATTTTATGAATTGTGTGAATATGCCAATGGCTTAGATGAATCGAAATTGATTTAATTTTGAACACAATCTATTACGTTGTGAATAGTTATTAGCTAGCAAAATTAGTGAATTGGGTTCTTTAGCTAAATGTACAAGTTAATTAGGATTTAGTGTGAGTTTATCACCCTCTAAACTGTCACATTCATTCATAATTTTAGGTCCTTCGACTGAAGTAGCTCTGCTAGTATTTTTTCATAAAAATGAGTAGCTAAAATGAAAAGGTAGGCAATAAAAAGTATTGGTTAATTTTAAATAAATAACTATTCCACTGGCTTTCGGGTTATGAATAGAGCTAATAGCTAGTTGAGAATATGGTGTAGCGGAGTAACTGGATTGACATGCATCACAAATGTGTGCTTTTGTGTCAAAAGGCTATAATGACATTTCAACCAAGCAGCTTAATAAAAACATGACTTAGTCTAGTAACTGGATCGACATTCATCATCATTGTTTGCCTCTGAGTAAAAGACTAGGTCTATGTATACGAAAAAATGTTTCCTAATAAAACCTACTGAACTTGTAAATAGCTTGACCTTTAATGAAAACGTACTTATGAGTAGTTACAAATTTTGAATGTCCAAAGAATTATTAATGAGTGTGTATAATTGAAAAGGGTGAGCAACTTGACATTTAGGTTTTGATTAATATATATGTTTATTTTAGAGCATCTAGATGCAGATTTGCAAGTTAAAGATTTGAAATAACTTAAATGATTATATATGTTTAAAGTTAAATTTATTTCATGAATTTGAAGTCATTGTCTCATTATTGCATTGTGTTCTTTGAGATTTTATATGTTTGTTGTTTTGTTTGCTTGAGGACAAGGAAACGTTTAAGTATGGGGTGTTGACAAGTGTAAATTGCATTATGTTTTAGAGCTTAGTTTAATATGTATTTAACTGTTAATTCAATTGTTTAGTATGTGTTTAGGTTATATTTGTGTTAGTTTTTTAATTATTTATGTTTAAGTGTTTTTATGGGTTA
Organism: Erythroxylum baracoense; assembly: GCA_025629805.1. Classification (NCBI taxonomy): domain Eukaryota; kingdom Viridiplantae; phylum Streptophyta; class Magnoliopsida; order Malpighiales; family Erythroxylaceae; genus Erythroxylum; species Erythroxylum baracoense. The sequence goes on along the minus strand of JAOTAY010059948.1, from coordinate 7,567 downwards.
GTACAAGGCTTTGAGTTTAAATATTACATTTTTCAGGAACTTAGATGTGTTTGTTACTATTTTAGGGTTAACTTCGAAAAAAGGAGAAGTTTTAGAGACATTCAGGTCGAAATAACAGCCCTCGATCGTGACAAAAGCACCAGAGTTAGCCCACGATCGTGACCTATATGCCACAAACATGACAGAAGGCTCAGATGTGGCCATAGTCGTGGCCTGCATTGGGCATACGAGTAGACACTAAAAAATGTCAAGTTTTGAGGGATTTTTTGGACCTCGAAAAACCCCTAGGGCTGCTTAAAACACAAAGGATATTTAAAGAATAAGACAAAGAGGTAGAGGGAGCATTGGCATCAGCCACTTTTAGGAAACCATAGAGAAAATTCATCTAGAGATTGAGAAAGAGAAGAGGGAAGAGAGAAATGGATAAGAAGCTAACTCGATGTACTTCCCAGATTAGGAGTTTCCCGACATTGCTTGCTCTCATCATCCGTTCAAATCATATTTCCTATTTATTTTACATTTTATTATTATATAGAATTGGGAATAACAATTTGGCGATAGGATTTTTGAATGTTGAGATGTTTTAAACTCACCTTTGGAGTCTTATCTTTGAATTAATGAAATCTGAATGTTTATGTGTTTATTGGATTTTTTTTTAGTTTAATTCCACAAGTGCATAATTCGATAATAAAATGAGAAGGTGAATCAAATGAAAAATAGGTGATTTAATAGAACAAGAATTAAATAAAATCGGTAAATTGTGTGAAGAGAGATCTTGTATAGGTTTTCGATAGTTTATTGGACAGCATTAGGGTTTATAATTTAGGGTTAATAGTTATAACTCGAGAGATAGTAATCAACCCTAGGATCGTCTAGAACTAATAATCTAATAATTTATAATTAGTTATGTTTGCATTAAAGATAGGTAAAATTCCCTTTCTCTTAATTGGTAATTCCCTTAGGTTGATTCTTGGGTCTGTGTTGCAACTGCTGAATTATTAATATTTTCATGTTCGATTCTTATTTTAAATTGATTGATTGAAGTGAGTTCTTATTTTAGTTTCATTATATTTGAATTTCTACGATTTGCTCTGGCCTTAGATTTTAGGAATAGATTATCCCTCCTCGTGGGATCGACACCTTAGGTACTACGCTAATGAACCGTGTGCTTGTGGATTATCAAATGTTTTATTAAAACTTACACACATAATAAACTTGATCATGCATTACATTTAGAAGAGTGGTGACTAGTGGTAAACAAAGTCAGTGAGATTTTGAGCCTGATTATACTGACACATTCATATTAGTCTCATTGTCTTTTGATAATGTGTGACCTTTATGTCATGTACATCCTGATTTTTTCTTGAATTTCTATTTGAGACCACATTTTTATGACATGAATTAGTATGAAAATGATTAGGCATTCTTTATTTCATAAGCTACATTAGCCAAATAACCTACACCACTAACATCATTTTTCCCTTGTTAAGCCCCCTTTAAGCCTTATTAACCTTTCATTTTTGTTTCAACTGCATTACATGCTTTATACATAACCAAATGTCCTACCCAAGCCATAAAGCTAGTGGAATATTTGTGACTATTGAGTTTGTGAATGTACAAAATTCTAAGTGTGGGGGTGTACATATATGTGGGTTGGTTATAATGTTAGGATGTTATTTTACATTTTATCATTGAAATTCTCATGTTGATGTAGTTTATTTTAAGTTTTATAAGGAAAAGAAAGAAAGAAAAGAGAAAAGCAAAAGAAAAGAAAAAAAAGAAAAAAGAAAAGAAGAAAAAAGTTTAAATAAATGTAACAAGGAGGAATTGCATATCTATTTAAAAGTTATTTATGATTAATGCATCCTCCTAAAATTGTAATGAATGTGTTATTGGATTATGTTGAATATGAGGTATATGTTAGCTTAGAAGGTTAGCTCTTTTATGGTTTCAATGTATTGTCCTCAATTATATGAGTGATTCCTTCGGATTGGTATATGCTTCACATAGTTTGAGTGTGAGAGCTGAGCTAAGTTGTGAAACATAAATGTTGCATTCGTCATAGCTGACAGTACCTAGTTTCTGATGAGTGTTAACTTGTGCACTTGATGTCATATTAAGTGCTATGTTTCACTAGTTTAATGGCCTTCAAAATACTTGATCCAAATACATCTCACCTTACCTTATCCCACATTATAGCCTTAGAAAAGTCCTTTGATCTATGATTTTACATGTGAACATAAGTGGTGAAGAAATGAAATCATATGCAAAGTCGTGAAATGGCATGATCATGAATGGTGTTGAGTGTACCCATGGATATATTTTATTTAAACACATTTTTTGAGTGATATTGAATGGTGTTGAGTGTACCCATGGCTCGGTTTTTATAGATATTGAATGTTGATAGATCATGAGTAAAAGTTTGGCATGTTAACTTCTTGCCATGATTTTTAAAAGTCATTCATTTTTGTTTATGATTATGTGTTCTTAGAATCTATGGGAATTTAGTAAATGTGTTTGGATTTTCTACAGGATAATACTTACTTGTCTTCATGTAGCAAGAATAAGACAAGAAAATACCAAGAAAGGAGATATATGTTGAAAAATACAAAGAAGATTAAGGCATGAGATGGGATAACCCCATGCACGTGAATTTAATGGTTGGTAAAACAAAGGGACAGTAGTAAGTAGGAAAGCATGAAACAACATGCAAGAGACGTGGAAGCATGCATCAAACGATGTTGCACATAGCACCATCACCCAGAAAAAACCACAATGCACACAATAACTGGGCAACAATAAATGAAACGCACAGTATCACTTGGACAAAACACGACATGGTTTGCATTTAACACAAACGTAAACAACATTTATGTTTAGTGTAAATGATGTCGTTCATGTTAAAAGGAGGGTTTTTAAATAAATAAAGACAAAACAGTAGGGGCAGAAGAGAGTTGAAGGTGGTCTTCGACTGGGACAATTTTCATGGGGACTGAAGCATTTTCTTGAGTGACTCATGGAGGGCTAGACTTTCCAACACCAGTTCAAAGGTGACATCGATGCCGACGACCCGATTTAAGCAGTTTTTTCATAGTTTTGTTGTTTCTTTCTCTCTTATTGAATTGATTGTATTATCTTAGGCATATAGATTTAGGTTTTGTGCATGAATGATTGTACTATCATTATAGTTGCATTATTTGTTTATAAACCCATTAGGTATTATGGAAAGATGATATTAATACATTCATTGAATCGTTTATTTGCAAACCCATTATTAGAATTTCAATATAATCCGTAAACTAATGATTCGTAATCATTAGGTTAAATGACATATCATACATGGTTGTTGCCTTAATTAATCAATTTTCCTAATTCGTAATGTTACTACCTAATTGAATATAGAGTTCGTATCTTAGATTATTCAGTAGTTAGATTTAATTAACGATCGTATCTTGATTAAACACTACCTCAGGAAAAACTCAGGTTAATTATTAACCCATGATTAATAGTTGCTAGGAGAAGATTGAGAACAACAAATCAATGAAATATGTTTAATTAGGGTGTAGGTCAAGATTGAATCAAAGAACCGGTTCCTTATCAAATTCGCGACTTTTATCAAAATTTGCATATTTTCTTTAATTTGTTTTTATTAGTCTAGTTTCATTTTATTTTCTTGTTTGAAAAATCTAAAACTCCCCTAAACCTAAAGACCGATTAATTTTATTTCAACAACTTTACATACACTCTCTGTGGGATCGACCTAGACTCACCACTGTTATAGAAGTAGTCTAGTTATTTTGTTTTAACTAGTATGACGATGTTCTGTCAGTAAAGCTTCTCATTGACGTAAATCATTTTCTAGAATATTAAAGGCATGAATGAGCCCTATAAAAGGCATACTGTTAAGGATATCATTTCGAAAAAATATCCCATTTAGGAAGAATGCTAGAGACTAGAATCAAGGCATATAAGCTCTAGAGTTATATAAGCTTGCTTAGGAAAAAACTAGGAATATGGTTCTAAGAATATTTAGCACTTTAATTGTTAGGCGTGTCGTAATGCTAGTCAAAATAAAATAACTAGACTACTACTATAGCAGTGGTGAGTCTAAGTTGATCCCACAGGGAGTGCTCAGATAGCTTATGAAATGAAATTAATTAAAGTTCAAGTAAAGGTGGTTTTAGATTTAATAAGAAAATAAAATAAAATAAACCTAGTGAAAACAAATTAAAGACAACATACACAAATGATAAAATTGGGGAATTTGGTAAAGATCTAATTTTTTGTTTAATCTCGGCTTACACCCTAACTAAGCGTAATTCATTGATTTGTTGTTCTTTTATCTCTCTTAGCAATTATCGGTCGTAGATTAACAATAAGCTTTATTAATCCTGATTTTTCCTTAGATATTACTTAATCACGAAGCGCTCATTAATTAACCCTAGCTATCGGGAAACCTAGAATAAGCTCTCTAAGTTTATCTAGACAACCACCTTACGAATTAGAAAATAGACCAATCTAGGTAATAATCACACAAGATCGAATTATTTAACCTATGTTATGTTATCTCTAATGATTCAGAACCATTAGTTATTACACATGAATCAAGAATACAATGATTACATATTGCATTCGATTTTAGTAATGGGTTTTCATGAAAAACGATTCAATAGAGCATTAAAATCATCATCATTCAAATACCCAATCAATCTACACAAGATAACATAATCTATTGATAATAAGGAAAAGAAATAACAAAATAATAAAAAATGCTTAACCTGGGTCGTTGGCGTCAATGTCACCTCCGAACTAGTGTCGGGACATTACTCTTCTGTGCATCTCTTCCAAAAATGTATTTCAGCCACCATTGATAACCCTACCGAAACCCCTAAGTTATGTCTTCACTATCGCAAGCTTCTCTTCCTCACTGTGCTTCCATATTCACCAATGTGACAATTAAAGATGGTGGTCCATCTACACTATTCACGCAACTTTCTTTCCTGTAGCTCTCTTCGCTTTTCTCTCACGCCACTCTTTGTTCTCTTCTTTTGTTTCTATCACAAGCCCTTGTCTACTGTTTGGTGATGTGACGAATTAATTCAATGGACAATGCTATTGTTCATGTAGCTTTGAAATCCCTCATATAGTATTAAATGCTAGCTTAAATGCATGCAACGCTTGCGCTTAAAGCTATGCGTTAAATGCATGCAATGCTAGTGTTGGCTTTTAACGCTAGTGTTAAGAAAGAAAAAAAATAGTGTGGCTATTGGGATTGAAAGACAAAATGCTCTTGATGGTGTGGCTGCTGGGATTTGAAAGACAAAATGCTCTTGCGATAGCGTTTTGTCTTTCAAATCCCAACAGCCACACTATTTTTTTCTTTCTTGTCTTTTAATTTTCTTCTTCTTGCTCCATGAGATAAGTGGAAATTAATCTTTAGAAAACGGCCCAAATGTAGTACTTTTGACTCACTTTAATTTCTTTGCTTCCAAATTGTACCTAAAATCGTATATAAATTAAAGTGAGTATCTTAAGCATTTTCGTATCATTAATTGCTAAGTGTAAATGATTAAATGTATTAAAAATTAAACACATATCATCCCCAATATACACAATGTAAGCATTTATGAAAAAGTGAGGTTTGGGATATGTTTGGTACAACGGTTAGTAATGGAATGTCATATTATTATTCCATCGTTTGGGAGGAGGGTTTATAATGGAATGGAATGGAATATAATGGAAGGGGAGGGTTTTACATTATATTCAATTTCATCCTAAATAGTAAAAATGAGATACCTCTGATTTGGAGGATTTATGATGAAATGTAAAATGATAAATATGTACTACCTAATATACCCTCAATAATTTTTGTAATACCAATTATAACCCTCAACCTTAATAACAAGCAGCAAGACAATACATCTCATTATTCTATCTGTCAGACCCTGTTCTGGAGTCTAACTTTCATGCTTCCTCTGATACCATATGACGTCGACCGTCCGGAGCCCGGCGATCGCATTCGGATAACATACATTCATCAACCATACTTGCATTCAAAACTCCCCTATCTAAGCTCAGCTCCGCTCTTCGAATAGTCGACTAATCCATTTATCCAACTGATAGGTATGATTGTTAATAGTCGACTTGCAGCTAAATGGTCGACTAGTCCAATGCTCCATTTCAACCTGAATACCTCAAGGAAGAGCGTTGGTGAGTCCCCAATTTTACACATATACCTACTTCCGGGCTATTAGCATAACTTTTTCTATAGGCATCCAATTTAAGGTTTCTTTAGATAGTTTGAAAGAGAACTTCAAGAGCTACAACTTTTATAAAGACCTCAAAGACCAATTGCATCTTCTAAAGGGTCGAAAATAGGGCAGAAGATAAACTGTGAACAGTAACACAGAAGAAGTTGTGAACAGTAAAACAGAAGAAGTTGTGAATAGTAATACAAACAAAGTCTGTGAACAATAACACAGATGAAGTTCGTGAACAGTAACACAGACGAAGTTCGTGAACAATAACATAGACGAATCTGTGTACAGCAACACAGACAATATTCTTCAACTAATATAACTTCTTAACTACTTATAATCCTTGGCCTTTGATCTATGTTCTATCCTTTGCAGTTGACTTTTATCTTCTGTGTTGACCACTTATCGTCTGTGGTCTATCCTCTGAGTGATGACGTGTCCTCTGTGTTTTCACATCATCACAGACGATACTTCCCCTCTCTATTCATCCTTGCCTCTGTGTTCTGACGTCAGCACAGATGATACTTCTATTCTTTATTCCTCCTTGCCTCTATGTTCTGACCTCAGCACAGACGATACTTCTACTCTTTATTCATCTTTGCCTCTGTGTTCTGGCGTCATCACAGACGATACTTCTACTCTTTATTCCTCCTTGCCTCTGTGTTCTGACGTCAGCACAAACGATACTTCTACTCTTTATTCATCATTGCCTCTGTGTTCTAACGTCAGCACAGACGATATTCTCCTTCTAAATTTCCCTTGCCTCTGTGTTATGACGTCATCACAAACAATATTCTTCCTTTGTATTTTTCCTTTGCATCTACCTTACTTAATGCAACTGTGAATAGTAATACAGAAGAAGTTGTGAACAATAACACAAATGAAGTTTGTGAACAGTAACACAGAAGAAGTTGTGAACAGTAAAACAGAAGAAGTTGTGAATAGTAATATAGATAAAGTCTGTGAACAATAACATAGACGAAGTCCGTGAACAGTAACACAGACGAAGTCCGTGAACAATAACACAGACAAATCTGTGTACAGCAACACAGATGATATTCTTCAACTAATATAACTTCTTAACTATACTGAGTTTGAAAAGCTGTCTTACTTACATCAGACTCCTTGATTCTGAGCTAATGATAACCTGATCTGGGATCAATCTTGGAAAAGACCCTTGCTCCTTGCAACTGGTCAAATAGATCATTAATCCAAGGCAGAGGATACTTATTTTTAATGGTCACCTTGTTGAGTCTCCGGTAATCTATACACATCCGCCATGTCCCATCCTTCTTCTTGACAAATAGAAC
>JAOTAY010059932.1:0-18597 GCA_025629805.1 Erythroxylum baracoense | reverse complement strand
AGATGAGATCTTGTGTGTTAATCACCATATAGAGTAAAACGGGAGATCTAGAAGGAAAAATCAATATAAGGGCAAAATGGTAATTTTAACCTTTATTGTGCAGATGGCTATAATAAGGTTCATCATAGGGTTTGCAATTGAACATCTTATTTAAAATATGTGTTCTCATAATATTTACTAATTCAACAGTTCAACTAATTGACTTTAATGGAATGACATTTAGTTCATAAGCTAGAATTAGTTCTAATGAGATTAAATGAACTATAGGCTTATTGGAGCTTGAATTATCTAAGTCCAATAAGATTCCCCACTTGGCTTTAAGGATGGTTATTGAGCAAAGTAAGAAATATAAATGGAGTTTTTAAAGCATATGATTGAATATTGGGCTTGCATTAATTATTGGTTAATTAGAAGTCCAAATGCACATTTAGAAATGGGCTAGACTTTGGTTTAATTTGATTAATTAGATTAATTAAATTAAAAAAAATTCTTAAAGAAATGGAAGGTACAATTTCGATTTTATTAGGGCTAAATGTGCTGCTCATATTTAGCACTGAATTGCTAAATAAAGATGGTATTTATCATGCTTTACTATCATTAGATGGAGTAATGATCTTACCATTAAATGGTTTAATGGTTGTCTTTTAATGATGGCGTGTAATGTAACCTTTTAGTATTCATTTGATTAAAGATGAAAGAGGTGCATTTGATGGATCATCTTCCTTCTTTCATTACTAAAACCGAACTTAACACGTCATTTTAGGTTATTGGTCTTTTCATATAGCCATCTTAAAACAAATGAGAAGAGTCTCATTTAATGGCTTCATAATGTTTGATTAAAGAATGAAGTGATGCATTAGATGCTCTCCACTTCTTCTTTCTTTTCCTGCATAACCATAATTGACAAGGTGTAAGAGACGGGTTTTTGCATTTTTTGGACTCTCTCCTTTCTTGCATATGTTAGCCGAAATTTGCATGAGAGGTGTTTCCTCTTTGGCTTCTTTCTTCTAAGAAAATCTCCTCCAAATATTTCTTCTCCTTTCCCACCAAAAGATCTTGTTAACCAACTTGTCCAAGAAGAACAAGTGGTAGATCGGATTGGTTGAGGATACAACAAGGAGTCGGTAATATAAAGGATTCAAAAGCAAGGCTAAAGAAGGAGATGATAGCAAAGCGAGGAGTTAAAGTTGTAGCAAAAGGAGTCGGTAATATAATCTCAATTTTTTTCTTATGATAATTATTTTCCATATACCGTATCATGTATGGCTTGGCATGTTAGATTTGATTATCTTGCTTCCACTGTGTTTTGATTTCTAAAAAAGATTTTGAAATCTATCATTTTAGCCAAATCTTGCATGTTTCATTTTCCGTTCCAACATTGTAAACTCTAATATGAACCGTATTATAGAAATCCGCGTAATAAAGAGTAAAATTACTATTTTACCCTTATGTTGATTTTTCCTTCTAGGTCTCCCGCTTTACTTTATATGGTAATTAACACACAAGATCTCATCTTGGTGTTACGACTTGATGGGTAGCTAGGCCATCAAACTACAAGCACCAGTTTAATAACCAATCTCCATAAAATGTTTAGAAGTGATGATCTCACTATAAACTCTTTATTTGAGTGAATGTTCCCTGATACATGTTTTAATTAATAATTCCAACATGCAGACTCTGGATTGATACTGTGTAAAAGTCCATTCCGATCATATCAAGAATTATAATGAAACACATATGAGTTCACCACTTATCAAGATTGTGGTCCATAATAAATGGATGCTTAAGTGTATGCTTTAAGATTAAAGTAACGGCCTACTTTATTCTTTAAAACATAAGTGAATCCAGATTCATTTAATAGTACAATTATCAATAGTCAACTACTATCATGATATGAAACTTATCATTCCCTTGAAGTAAACTCTTTTACCTATATGGTGATAAATCGCAACACTACGGTCTAAACCATAATCACTCGACCAACTTGATTATTCAACTGTGAATCAATTATTTTAAATTTTAATAATATTTATGTTTCCCATATATCTCTATGTGTATATATATTACTTACAAAAGAATCTCGGTACCTTATGACTAGTTTTATTATGCTCATACATATAAAACCAAACTCTTTTGTTTTGTTAATAATAAATATTTTCATTACAAACAGTAACTTGAAGAAAACTAAATTATAAGTAAATACACTTGCTTTTTAGGGCACTATATTTACATAACTCCAACATGATCCACCAGACGTTGCATCTATGATACCTCTCGTGGGTGGATTGACTCCATTGTAGAAGGTTTATAAAAGAAATTATTTGAATAAGTTATGGTGTGGACACCTCCTTTGCAAATCCTCATATCACTCCCACGCCTCATGAAATGATTCCCCATCACTTTATTGGAAGTTCGTGATTTCTTTTATCATCTTTATAGTTTTAGTGAGGGTAAAATACTTGTTTAAGAATGCACATACCAATTGATCCCACGTTGTGACATTTGAGGGACTGAGAGAGTGATACCAAACTTTGGCTTTATCCTTTAGCATAAAGGGGAAAAGCTTCATCTTAACAGCATCTACCGACATCCCATGATATCGGAAGATATCACATATTTTAAGGAAGTTCAATATATGTTCATTTGGATCATCATTGATTAGTTTATAGAATCTCACAATTTTTGGCAACATATTCAGCAAAACCAGTTTTATTTCGAATGAAGGTGCTTGAACTGGTGGTTGGGTTACTCCTTGATTGGCAACATTGAACCCTGGTCTCATTAGGCCCATAAGGTTTCGTGGCTAGTGTCTTTGGGTTCCTCCCTGATCAAATTCTTGATGAAACTCTTCCGCCATTGGTTCTTCAATTTCTTCTTTTGGGCGTTTGGCTCTTCGAATGGCTCGTTCCAACTAAGTGATGACGAGTGATAGGGTTTCAGCGATCCGACTTGAGCTTTAAGTGACTCTTATGTTCATGCAAATGCACAGACATGAGTGATGAAAATGCTTTAGACTATAAGAACTAAACTAATCCTACTACTCCCCGACAACAGTACGAAAAACTTCTCGAGGCAAGTTTTACTCCCAATAAAACAACTAATATTCGCAAGTATATGGATTGTAAACTTGTAGTATTAAAGGTGTCAATCCCTCAAGGAGTTTTCGAACTAATCTAATTCTATGTTAGATAAGGCCTAAAGGATTATTAAAATGAGAATAAAAACTGAACAGAAAAGTAAACATATGAAAATTATTGATAGAAAGTTAATTTGTAAAATTAACACAAAAAAATTGAATAGTGAGCACCACCAAATTCACAATGGAAAAACACATAAGGAAAATTACCAAATTATGAGAAAGGGACCTATCCTATCATTAATTCTAACTTATTCCCTTTTGTGTTAATGTGATGTCGGTTCTAGACTATTGCGAAGGGTGGATTACTCTCTTTCGAGTTATAATCACTAAGCCCTAATTAAGTCAAGTTATTGAAAATGTCATCTCTTAATGAACAATCAGCCCATAACCTAATCTGTTTTTAAGCCTTCTAATAAAAAATCAAGTCTTACACAAGATCTCTCTCCGTATAATTACCAATTTTATTATTTGTGTGGACTATTGGGTCATTTAACTCTCATTAACCACCCAATCATTTTTGCAATTGGTCCACTCGCTCGATTTATTACCAAAGCATGAATTTACAACAAATAATCACAACACCTAAATGAATTAACACAAAACAACTATATTAATATTTAATCAAGTATAAATTCCTAAGGAAAAGTTAAAACATTATCATCAATCCCGAATCCATCAACATCATCACATCCATTTTACACATTCAAAGAACAAATAACAAACATGTAACTTTTATAGGATTGGGATGGCTCGGGAAAAAAGTAGCAGGAGCAGAAACTCGCTTCTCTCTCCTCTCCCCTCTCCTTCCTCTTGTCTCTCTTCTTCTTCTTTCTTCTTGGAGTTTTCCCAAAGTGGTAGAAATTGGAATTAATTTTAGGGTTCTTTCTCTTTCTTTATATAATCTTTTCTATTTTAGGTAAATTTAGGGTTTTCTCGGGTCTAAAAAGTCCCAAATCTCCCTCGATAAGTTACATTCGTGAGGTTGTTCGTGCTGTCCATCATGCAGGCCATGATCATGGCACTTCATTTAACTCTCTGTCATGATCGTGGCTTCCCCAACTGGTTTTGTCACGATCGTGGGCCTAGGTCTGGGTATAGACTTCCTTCAATTCTCCTCCGTTCTTCTATATTTGTTCTCAAACACTAACAAATACATCAAGGCACCTTAAGTACACAATATTAAAACACAAAAGCATGCTCTAGCCTATATAACACTCAAAACATAAAAATTTAACTAAATATCTCAATCTTAACTTAAACATGCACTAAGCATTAAATTTGACAACTAAACATATGCTAAACTACCCACAAAAACATTATGCAATCTACAACTATCATATAGTGGAACAACTAATGGACACTACAGTTAGAAATGGAAAAAATTAGTAGCACCCACCGAGAAGAAGGCTGAACCCTATACTAATGGATGCTAAGGGAAGGAGAAAGAGAAGGATGAGAAGAAGGAGGAAGCTCCATATGTCCCTGCCTCTCCATATTTTCCAAAGACACATTTCCACAAAGGCTAAAGAAGAATTAAGGGGATACACAATTTAAAAATTTTTTAGATATGTTAAAGAAAATACAAATTAACTTGTCCTTTGTGGAGGCTTTGGAGAATATGCCTATTTATGCAAAGTTTCTTAAAGAAATCTTATCAATTAAGTATACTTAGGAGGAAAACCAAGTGGTTTCCTTAATAGAGACTTATAACTCTATACTTACCAGCCATATGCCCTCAAAATTGAAAGATCAAGGGAGTTTTACTACACCTTATATAGTTGGTAATTTAGAATTCTCTAAGTGTTTATATGACTCAGGTGTAAGTATTAATCTTATGCCATTTCCTATTTTTAGCAAATTGGGTCCAGGAGATGTGAAGGCAAATTCCATTCTCATTTAGTTGGTGGATTAATCAATAAAAAAACCGCTTGGCATGGTAGATGATATGCTAATTAAAATGGACAAGTTTATTATTCATAGGGATTTTATAGTGTTGAGCTTTAAAGATGATCAAAATTGTGTAATAATTCTTGGTAGAGCATTTATGAATACAGGAGGAGCCATGGTGGATGTTTATGAAGGAAAATTGATTCTTCATATTGGCGATGAACATGTTGAGTTCAATATAAGCAAGCATTGAAGAATCTGAAGGAGGGAAACTCTTGCATGAAGATTGATGTAGTTAATGAGTGCATAAAAGATCAAGAGGAGATTTATAAAGAAGATGGTGATGTTGAAGATGTGAAAGATGTTCAAGAGCTGAAGGAGGAAGAGTTGGGTGAAAAATCAAAATAAGAATCATTAGTAAGGATGTAAGAACCCATGCTACTCTCCATTGAAAAATCCCTCATTTTAGAGTTAAAAACTAAAAAGGAACAAGGAAAAAGAGTGGTGGAGAAAATTAGAAAGAGAATGAGATCCATTGGATGGAAAATTTTAGACATAAGAAGCCTAAATCCTAATGCGATGGTGCATATGACATTAACATTTAATTGAGGAGATGGATGAAAGTTTAAGCTGAAATGTTCGAGTAAGTGACCTTAAATTTAGCACGTTATATTTTAGGTAGGTTTTTTGTTATTTTTTGTGCAATTTTGCCTTTTTTTAATGATTTTCCAATAAGTTTGAATGATAGATGTTCATGGTGTGAAGGTGTCCAAGTTCCTTCTTCGACATCACCACCACCACCATCCCCTTAAGTATTCTTACCTTTATCTTTTATTTCATTTATTGTTACATTAGTTATGAGTTTCTTTTTAATTTTGTGTCATTTTCCATGTTGAGGACAAAATTTTGTTTAAGTGTAAGGATGTAAATGCATTTGCATAATCAATTGTGTGTGAATTTGTATCGTGTTTACATTTGCATTTTATGTAATTGTTGCATAATTTTGCATGATGTAATTTTGTGAATGTGTCAATGGCATGAAATTAAAGGAAATAACTTATCTATAAACATGATCATTTAAGCTGTAAAGAAACATTAACTTGTCAAGTTTGTGTTTTAAGTGTATTTTAGGTAAATACGCATGTTGATTAGAATATTGTACCTATTTTTTCATTTTTGACATTTTTTAGATGCATTTATTAGTAAATGAATTTAATTTAGTAGGTATAGTTAGCAGTTTTTTATAGAAATAAATTGACTAGGAAGAAATGTTGTAGGTTAGTTATATATATATATACATATACACACACACATAAGTTGAATAAAAGTGTTAAATAAATTTTCTATTCCGCTGGCCCTTATTGAAAATTTTAGATTAAGAATAAAGCTGGTAGTTAGTTGTGAGTTGTGATATAGCTGAGTAATTAAAGGACATTCACATAAATTGTTTTCCTTCGCGTCAAAAAGCTAAAATGCCACTCCAACCAAGCTTGATAAAGTATAACCTAGTTTTGTAACTAGGGGCCATTCATAACAAGGTGTTTGCCTTAAATCAAAAGACCAGGTGATTGTTAAAAAATATAAAAATATGTTTTTTAAGTGAAGCTGTTGATCTTGTTTTGAAGTGTCAAGAAATTTCTGTAAATAGGTATTTAGTGGTGGCTTGCCTTTTTAATTTGGTAACTAAAAATGAGTGCATACTTACAAGTGCTATAGATGTATGAATAAGGTGTCCATATTTTGGTCAATATGTATATTTAAATCAAAACACTTGAATATGAATTCAACAAGTTCATATCTTAGAAAATTTTAAGTGGTTGATGTTTATGGTTAATTTAATTTCATGAAATTTATACCCTTGTTGCATGATTGTGTATTTTTTTATATTTTGTTATTTTATGGTGTTGTTTTTTCTTAAGGCAAGCAAAGTTTTAGTGCAGAGAAGTTGATTGGTGTCAATTATAGTGTGTTTTCTAGTTTGTAAGAGTCTTTTTAAGGATTTACTATGTGTTAAACATGTATTTATGAGCTAGATTGATGTCTTTATTAGTGCTTTGGCTAATTTATTATTATTATTATTGATTAAGGCAATAATTTAATTTTAATGCATATTCTAAGGGATGTTTGATATGTTTGATTAATAAATGGAGGTAGAAAATTTCAAGAAAAGATAAAGAAGAAGCTGGACTACCATATAGGAATGTATGATGGAGAGTTAAAGATTCTTTATGGATGAATTTTAGTTTAATTAATTAAAAAATTAAAAAATCTACATTTTTTGTTTAAAAATGTTCCAAAAAATAAAAAGAAGATAAAGAAGACACCCTGGTTGATATCTTTTTCATTTAATAAAAGTCTGGAATCCTAGGTTATTAATTGGTGGAATACTGGAAAATCCAGAACTTTTTCAAATGATATTCAAGAAAAGGATATGATCTTGCCCGTGAGGGTAATAAAATTATCAGTGAGGCTAGCAAATGGAGTCCTAAACAAACTGCTACTTGTGAAATACGAAATGAGATTAGTATAACCAGAAATTATCATTCTTATTGATTTGCATAATAAAAAAATTATTTCAGTGGACTATAAGATCAAAAACTAAGAAAATGTATCAAAATTATGTGCAACAAAAAATGATAATATTTTATAATTACATGGATCGAGCAAGTTCGAATTGACGTAACATAAAACCTATTAGCCAAAATGTAACGTACCACTCTCATAGAGCATATGCCCGAACATATCAACGATTATTTGAGAACATACTCTACGAGAATGGCACGTTAAGATGATCATATGGCACGTTAAGATGATCACATTATCACATTTTTAGGCATCATATTTCAAAAGCATTTCAAACATTCATTTTGAATCATTTCATTCATAATGATATTAAATCAAAAATGTCATTACACTTCAGAGTTCACATATACATTTGACAATAGGTGAGAAATGCTATTCTTAATGCATAATGACTAGAGATATTTGTAGGTACAACTGATCCTAACAACTAACTCATGTCCAATTGCAGTAGCTATACTCTAATTAGTCTAACTATATCTCTTATGAACCTAAAAGTCAATATTGTAATTTTGATGAGATTGCAAACTGATCAGTGAGTGAACCATCATCGATGTATTCACTCAAGTCATATACACAGGGACAAGTCATAACCTAATTCAATAAGTATTACATATCATCTAGTTTTGAATATCACATCACATTTCATCATACCTTATCAAGTACATAAAGATTATCATACTCTCATAAGTATTTCAGGTAAGCTAACATTTCATATTCACAACACATCATCATTTACTTTGCAATTGTATTTCAAACAATTCAATAATTCATTTCAATTCAATCATATGATACATATAAGGATGTATATGCAAATGCACATGTGACTGCACTTTTATTTTTGCTTTGTTGTGACCGAACGTCTATTTACTGTCCTATATCTATTATGGATTCCAGGCTCTTTTCATTTGTTGTCCCGTATCTATTGTGTATACCAGGCTCATTATTAACTGAGCTTGTGGCTTTTTGTGCACACTTCTGAGCTTAAAGCTTTTTTTCATATTTGTCACTCCGCTCACAACTCCTTTATCTGATTATGCATATCAATATTATGGAATGCATCAATTCACATAATATGCGATTAATACTTTTCATTCAATTTGCTTATATCATTTATCACATTTTTTAGACCTGAGTCCGACATTCAACGTTTAATTAATTACACATTCCATATTACACATACAATTTGAAAAAACTTCCATATACAGTCCCAATTATCAGATCCTCGGACTAACAATGTTGAGAATCATAACAATCATATAAGTAATTGTTCAATAACTGAAAGTTAACTAAAAAAAATTCAATTATAGTGAGAAACATCTAGGTTAACTCACAGTATGCTCCAGATAAGCTATTGCCTTGATGATCCGACAATGTCTCGATGTTAACGATCAACTTGTATAATTATCTTCATGCAATACACACATATTTCATATATCATTAATTTTTCAATCATATGATTATTCAAACATTCATATATATATATATATATATATCATGTTTAAATGCATGTTCAATTGACGTTCCGAGTATGTATTAATATGCAAAGATTTTGACTATACTTATAGGCTTTCAGATCATTCAAACTTTATAGCTTATATACTACCATTTTACAGTTAGGTTTATACCTTACGTAAGCTTGATTTATTAATCAATTATATACATTCATATAATTATCCAATTCTCACTCACAAGTACTACATGTTCTCTAATGGTCATTCATTTATATCTAATACACATTACTTATATCCTTTGAATCATATTTGCATTCATAATAACATTTTAATTCCTTTAACAACTCATAATTTTCAGATTTCAATACATTGATATCAAGACAATCAATTCCTTAAGTTATGACATCAATTAACAATCTAAACTTACCAAATCCTTAACCAATGAATCAGGCAACAATTTAGGTTTATTCTAAGACTCAATTAAGTCCAAATACACTAATGTAAAGTGACTTATCCTTATATGGTTCAACAATTACACAAAACAGAAGTTTTTGATTTTAAGGCATTGCCCACAATCGTAGGAAGGAGCTAATGCAACTATCCAAGATTGTGGGATGAGTGAACCGAACGTGAACTATCCATTTTCCTTTAGTTTTTTTGTCAGATTCTAACACCTTCATATGAAATTCAAAACACCTTCATAATGGTCCATTAATTATACCTTAATTATATGTCAATTCCTCATCAATTTTAGCTCCAGTTCTAACTCAAAATCATTCATTTGGCAGCTCATAAACTATTGTCTTTCATGCATGCAAAAACAAAAAAGAAACTATCATTCATGCATCATTTTCTAACACTTATTTCACTCTAATATCTCCATCAATCCATCTCCAATTCAGTCATCATCAAGTTCTATCATAACATGCCACAAAGAATAATACTTACTTGTTTAGCTCAAATTCCATGCCAATTACTAAGCTAATCTAACCTTCCATGCATACAAGATCATCCAAGTACAAGATGGGAGTAGAATGATTTCAGCAAAGGTAAAGAGAAGATAACAAATTATAGCTATCTTTGAGTAGAATTTTATATGGATATTGAAGTGACTATAAGCAGAAGTAAATCAGAATTTCAAAGTTGTGAGGTTTTGTGTGTATTTCGGTAATGTTAGGGAAGAAGAAGAATGAATTTCAGTAGAAACATCTAAGGAAAGACTCTGCCATATACTTATGTCAATAGATGAGTTAAGATAAGTGTCTCCTTCTTTAAAGACACTTGTCCTATAAGGAAGCAAGCTATATGTCTTCTCCTTAAATGGTACAAATGTCCCTTTGTTTGGCTACCAATTGTAAATACTACCATTTGTCACTCAACCTCTAAGCCATTTGTCACTTAATTTTCCATACCAAAGGTCATTAATTTTATAGGCTTAGTCATCCTAATTTTTCATGTAACAACTTGTCTTGCCACTTGGCATTTTTCCTAGACTAAATGTATATTTTAATTCATCAATCTCTTAGTTGTAACAATTAATCCCATATTGCTAATTATAATCCATCAATTATTCTTATTGGTAAACCAAAGTACAAAACATTTGAAATGTACATTCATGTCACATTTATTTTAGTTTCATACCCAAAAATATGTCAATTGAGTGCAATTTGTCTAAATCACAATTCATGTGTTTATGCTATTATCATGCATATGACTGAAATCATAAAATCATGTTGTAAATGTACCAAATTCATTCTATATGATGCAACTCATGAGACTCATTAATCTAACACTTTAATCCCTCAACAATTTAAAAGACGGGATATTACAACTCTCCTCCCTTAAGACATTTTGCCGTCGAAATTCTTCACTAATTGATTCAACAAATGGGGGTAATATTGTCTCATGTTTTTCTCAGTCTCCCATTTACCTTCTTCTCTCGAATGATTTCTCCAATTACTCGATTCCTGAGATTCCTTAATGGTTTAGCCTGATATCTGACCATTTTTACTGGTTTCTCCTCATAATTCACATTATTTACAATCTCAACTTCTTGAGCTAGAAACATATACATCGCATCTGACTTGTACCTCTTGAACATACTGACATAAAAATACATTGTGGATCTAAGTCCTTTTAGCAATAGCAATAATGTCATCTCAAATTTAAGGACCCAATTTGGATACTTTATAATCGACAACGTACATATATTCTGTATAGTATGTTCAACTTCTTGTTCCTGAGTATCGTAATTATTCAACTCCAATATTCACCTCTGGTTCATTCAATATTCATCCATTCCTAAAAATGGAGCATTATATGTACATATTCAGTGAAAATCCTTATAAATGAAGATTTCTCTCTTAATTTACTTGTATTGTTCATGAAATCTTTCTCAATCAACTATGTTCATCGTTGTGTTTCAACCATTCATAATACCTTAATAAGATCAATTACTATCATATCTTACACAATCAGCATGTTTGATATAGTAAAGCTCGATGAAGCAATAAGCGTGCATATTTACTTTTATGCTTTAGTGTGTACCATCAAGACCCTTACATTTTATCTAGAGAATTATTTTCAAAAAGTCACCAATTAGTATCTTAAGCTGACAATACCTTGATCTCAATTGATTATGAATAACATTTGACTATTCTATGACTATACAAAAGTTACTTATCCTTAGTAGTTATCATTTCAATGTATCCACATAAATCCATGCTTCCATTGTGCCACTCTGATTCATCTCAGAATTTTACTTATGGAAACTAAGACTTAAGAGCATTCGATAAGTCATAGATCATTTCCTGTACCATATCCAAGCATGTAATACATATATGCTCAGTAACATCATTCGCCAAGGTAACCACATGATGAGATGTGCACTCACAATAACTGATCAACTTAACCTTGAGGGCTTCTACATATATCACTGTCATTTATTATATCTTACATGAGTATATTCTCAATTAATTTAACAATATAAGATACGTAACCATCATGAAATTCTAATATTGGGTCTAATAATATAATCTTATACTAAATCATAAACTCTTAACACGATAATTAAACAACCATTCCAGTTCCAAGTTTAACCTCTCAAGGTAATAGTTAATTTTGGTTTTCTTGCAACTTTGCTTATACACTTTAAATCTTGTCATTTATACCTGTATTTTTTTCTCAGCAATCCACGAAAATTTATTCACATTCACATCAATTTAAAGGTATATAACTACAACATAATACTGATATCATATTCGATGATATAACCACAAATACAAATACACTGAATCTATGTCTAACATATCGAACCATGTAGTATCAATTTTCGTTTCCTCATACTTTGACAGATCATTATTCCTCTCATTGTTTGTAATAGTTCATACTTTTAATGTATGTTCATGCGTGTGATTTATTTAAATGTAACTAAGGCTGGGGATCCGTTGCCTCTATGTACCTAATTGAACATGAATTGATATTGACAGTGTATGACTTGTTTAAGATGCATATAACTTGACACATATTATGATAAATGCACATGTAAAATGCTAAGCCTGGGCTCTGATGCCAAAATGTAACGTACCACTCTGATAGAGCATATGCCTGAACATATTGATGATTATTCGAGAACATACCCTATGAGGATGGCATGTTAAGAAGATTGCATTACCACATTTTAAGGCATCACATATAAAAAGCATTTCAAACATTCATTTTGAATCATTTCATTCACAATCACATTAAATCAAAAATGTCATTACACTTCAGAATTCACATATACATTTGACAATAGGTAAGCAATGTTATTCTTGATGCATAATGACTAGAGACATTTGCAGGTACAACTGATCCTGACCACTAAATCATATCCAATTGTAGTAGTTATACTCCAATTGGTCTAACTAGATCTCCTCTGAACCGGAAAATCAACATTGCAATTTTGATGAGTTTGTGAACTCAGTAAGTGAATCATCATTGATGTATTCACTCAAGTCAGATACATAAAGATATGTCATATCATAATTTAACAAGTATTATATATCATCTATTATTCAATATCACATCGCATTTCATCATATCTTATCAAGTACATCAAGATTAGCGTACTCTCATAAGTATATCAAGTAATCTAACATTTCATATCACAACACACTCTCATTTACTTTTTAACTATATTTCAAACAATTCAATAATTCATTTCAATGCAGTCATATGATACATATAAGGATGTATATGCGAATGCGCATGTTACTCCATTTTATTTTTCTTTTGTTGTGATCAAGTGCCAATTTATTGTGTTGTATCTGTTGTGGATACCGGCCTCATTTTGTTGGACCCCGTTTCCAGAGCCCAACTATACGGAATATCAAAAGACGTTAATGTATTATCCTATAAGGTTATTTCTATGGGATCTCTCTAGCCAAAACTGGTTTAGACAGTAGAATCACAAATTGAATTCTTCAGAACAATTTTAGCTCCATGTCTCTATTTTATTTTGAAATAATAATTGCCTCATTCAGAGCTCTACAGATCAAGATATGATTGAAATACCAAAGTATGTTTAGTAAAACAACCAATTCATACTCTTTCAGTCATTTCCCTCATTTTCTCTCCATCAATATTTTTTGAATCAACCCCAATGGATAAGAAAATTTATGGAGAGGTAGAGATATATGCTAGGAATCTATTAGTTCAATAATCACTTCATTTGGAGATCAGGTGATGAAGTTATCACCAAAAGAGTCAGACCTAATTATGTCCTCAATCATATTATACCTATCTTAGGACAATTGGCATAACGTTCATTAGAGATATCAGATTAAGGTCGTCTCAGGACGATTTCGAAGAGGACTCCAAGATGTACAACTTTTGTGTAGACCTTGATGAAAGATTTTTCATCTAAAGGGTCAAAATCGTTTTGTCTGACGCTTCATTTGTTGCTTCGTCTAAGGCTTCGTCTGAAGCTTTGTCTGATGCTTCGTCTAATGCTTCGTCTGGTACCTATGCTTCGTCTAAAGGCCATATCTTTTGCATTTGAGGTCCAAAATTTTCATATCTTATATCATTGGAAAGATACGAAAAAGATCTACAACTTTTATGAAGATAACTATAGGTAATTCTGCATAAATCAATACAGTTATTCCCTTGAGTTTAGAACACAATTTTTGCACCTATGAAAGCTTGCAAAATGCCATATCTCTTCATATCAATTCAACTACTAATTACTTTTGATAAATTCGTGAATCTCACCCCAAGTGATTAATCCCATACAACCTTTCCACTCCTCTAACATGCTATTCTAAAATAAACAACAATTTTTGCAGTCTCATCGAAGAAGAACATGAACATACCCATTCCACTTCCATAACCATCATATTCAACCTGTAAAATAACATCATCATACACAACAGCAAATCCTCAAATTCTCATTCTCATTACTAAGCAAAGTAAATATTTGAACAAGCTTTACTACATATCAATAAACACATCACTAACTTAAAACAAAATGCCAAGGATGCTCATGTTTGATATGCCTATAAAGCTATCCAAAAATGTTCACTAACTTAGTAAAAAAGTCTCTAACTATCCAATACCTTGCAAAGATTGCTAACCTTCTCATTCTGTACCTGAGAAGTGGAAAAAGGATGGGTTAAGCTACACGGCTTAGTGGCTAATGCATTTATAGCCATCGGCAATCGACCACAATTCAAGCATATGCATATGTATAGCTAGCAATTCAAGCATTTATCAATTTAACTCAAAACTAACATCACAATACATAGATTTTAGCTATTAAACACAACACTCAAATGCATCATACTTGACAATTCAAAGATGCAATGCACAAACAAATGGCTCAAGAGTTCCGTGGAACGAAAAGGAGAAACCAAAACGAGTCCGATTTCTCAGGATCTCGTGGCCTCAAGTGGGCAGCCAGGAGAAGGCTATGGGTCAACGTGCACGTGACTAACGAAACAGGTTCCTCTCTTTCCCATTCACAAACAAATTTTCTGCTCAATACAGTCAATCATAAATCCATAATCTCATGCTTCTTTTACTTTTTCTTCTTTTCTTTTATACAAATACCATAATCATAAAAATAATGCAATAAACACAAATTAAGCTCACACATAACCTACCCATAGTCCATCTAGGTTAGAAAACCCAAGACCTAGTTTAGAAACCCTCGCAATCAAATGGGTTCCTTCTTCCTCTTCTTCCAACACAACACCCACTCTCTCTCAAATCCCTTCATTCTCAACACAACCCATTTCTTTAATAAAGCAAGAAGAAAAGATAATTAACCTACCTTAACAAGCTTGATTTCTCTTCTTCCCACGTTTTCTTCATTTTCTCTAACTTCTATCTTTTCCCTTCTCTTCTACGACTCTCTCTTCTGTTCTTCTAAATTTTAAGACAACGTTTTATCCTTGGTCTCCCAATTATGCCCTCATCATTTAATACAATATCCATTTACCCCTTCTTTTGTCTTTATCTACTAACTCCTTAAGCTAACTCAATTCTAACATTCCCATATTAATTCTAACTTAATTCTAATATTTCCATCTAATTATAATCGTTATTCATGCTTGCTAAATTTAATGACCCAATTCTAAGATAAATAAGTAAACAAACAAATTGTAATTAAATAATTAAACAAATAAATCGATAATAAATTTAAAAAAAATTTAGGGTCTAACATTTCTCTCCCCTAAAAGAATTTTGTCCTAGAAATTCTTACTTGAGCCCACGAAGAGATGTGGACACTTCTCCTTCTTTGCGTCCAAAGGCTCCCATGTTGCCTCATCCGTCGAATGGTTCTTTCATAAGACTTTAATCAGCTTCACAACCTTGTTTCTCAAAATCTTTTCCTTTGAATCTAAGATCTCCACTGGTTGCTCCTCATATGTCAAATCCTCCCTTAATTGGACCTCTGATGATTGAACTATGTGTGAAGGATCTGATCGATACTTCCTTAACATCGATGCATGAAAGACATTGTGAATCTTAGACAATTCCGGTGGCAAGGCTAACTTATAAATAAAGGCCTAATCTTCTCAATAATCTCATAAGGGCCTATGTATTTCGGACTAAGCTTGCCCTTCTTACTAAACCTTAAAACCCCTTTCCATGGAGAAGCTCTAAGAAGCACTTCATCTCTAACTTCAAATTCTATCTCCCTTCTATGTGCACCCGTAAAACATTTTATCTTATCTTGAGCTGCTTTAAGTCTCTCTTTCACCAATTTAATCTTATCAACTGTGACTTGCACCAATTCAGGCCCTAAAAGCCTCCTTTTACCTTCCTCATCCCAATAAATAGGAGTTCTACACCTCCTACCGTACAAAGCTTCATAAGGTGCCATTTAGATTCCCAAGAGATAGGAATTATTATAGGCGAATTCAATTAATGGCAAACGATCATCTTATGAGCCTTTGAAATCCATAACACAAGCTCTCAACATTGCCTCCAAAGTTAGGATTGTTCTCTCCGATTGTCCATAAGTCTGTGGATGGAAAGCGGTACTAAAGTGCAACTTAGTTCCCAAAGCCTCTTGTAAGCTTTCCCAAAATCTGGAGGTGAACCTGGAGTCTCTAGCCGAGACTGCAGAACTCAGAATCCCGTGAAGCTTGATTATCTCATCTATATATTTCTTGGCCAAAGCATTCAAAGAATCCATCTGTTTAATTGGTAAAAAATGTGCTAACTTAGTTAGCTTATCTACAATCACCTATATTGCATCATGCTTCCTGCTAGTTCTTGGCAATCCCATCAAGAAATCTATCGTAATCTTCTCCCATTTTCATTCAGGAATCAACAAAGGTTTAAGCTTACCGACAAGTTCTTGATGTTCTGCTTTAACTTGCTGACATACTAAGCATCTTTTAATATACTCTGTAACATCTTTCTTCATTCCTTTCCACCAAAAGTGTTCTTTTAAATCTCTATACATTCTCGTACTTCCTGGGTGCATTACATAAGGTTCAATGTGTGCCTCATCAAGAATCTCATCTTTTAACTCTATATCCGGAATATATAGTCTGTTACCTACCACCATCAATCCATCTTCCCTTACCTCTATTTCAGAAGGTTTAACATTTTAATCTCTTCTCTAAGTTTTCTCAAATGCTCATCTTGCTTCTACAGTTCCTTAATCTTCTCATTCAATATTGGCCTTACTCTAAAATTAGCCAATATACAACTATATTCAGCTTATCTCAATGTTACTCTGAGTTTGGTTAATTCCTTTAACAAAGGAAGATACACTGTCTCCACATGTGCCATAGTTGATTTTCTATTCAGTGCATCCGCTATTACATTAGCTTTCCCTGGATGATATTCTATCATCTCATAATCCTTTAGTAGCTCTAACCATCTTCTTTGTCTCAAATTCAACTCGTTCTGGCTCATTATATACTTAAGGCTCTTGTGGTCTGTAAACACCCTGGTGGTGACTCCATAAAAAATAGTGTCTCCATATTTTTAACGCAAAGATTATAGTAGCTAACTCCAAATCATGCGTAGGATAATTCGTCTCATAAGGTTTCAATTGCCTAGAAGCATAGGCAATCACTTTATCTCCTTACATCAACACACACTCGAATCCCTTCCTTAAGGCATCAATATACACTATCTATCCATCACTACTAGAAGGCAAAGTCAAAATTGGTGCAGTTGTCAGCCTATTCTTCAGTTCCTCAAAACTATTCTGGCACTCCTCTGTCCACACAAACTTCTGATTCTTCCTTGTCAATTTGAAAAGTGGAGCTGCTATCATAGAAAAGCCCTCCACAAACCTTCTATAATACCCATCTAAGCCTAAGAAACTTCTCACTTCAACTACATTTTTAGGCGCTTCCTATTTCACAACCACTTCTATCTTCCTCGGATCCACATGTATTCCTTGCTTCGAAATCACGTATCCAAGAAATGCCACTTTCTTTAGCCAAAATTCACATTTTTCGAATTTGGCATATAACTTTTCCTTCCTCAACGTCTTCAAGATAGTCCTCAAATGTTCCTCATGCTCCTTGTAACTCTTGGAATAAACCATTATGTAATCAATGAAGACTATGACAAATTGGTCTAAGAAAGCTTAAAGACTTTATTTATTAAGTCCACTAAGACTGCAGGAGCATTTGTTAAGCCAAAAGGCATAACTAAGAACTCAAAATGCCCATACCATGTTCTAAAAGCAGTCTTTGACACATCATATTCCTTTATCCTCAATCGGTAATAACCTGATCTCAAATCTATCTTAGGAAAGACCTTTTCCCCTTGCAATTGGTCAAACAAATCATTTATGCATGGAAGCAGATATCTATTCTTGATAGTGACATGATTGAGCTTCCGATAGTCCACACACATTCTTAACGATCCGTCTTTTTTCTTCACAAAAAAGGCCGGAGCTTCGCAAGGCAAAGAGCTAGGCCTAATGTACCCCTTCTCTAACAACTCTTTCAATTGCTCCTTAAGCTCCTTCAATTCCACCGGAGCCATTTCATAAGGCAGAATCGATATTGGTGTAGTACC